>CM027673.1:5449707-5492207 GCA_015731905.1 Salix dunnii
ACTAGCCGTTACAAAACAAAAGCTGGCATAACCGGTTTTGTTATTCGACGGGGCACGTTCCAGTTCTTTATTCGGCGGTGAGGTTGGTGTTGTCCAAAGTTTAAGTTTCTTTGAAATAGAACAGAAAGGAAAAGAAACAAAAGAAAAGAAAATGGGAGGGATCTTCCATTTTGTAGTGCGTCGGTTGTCTGCTGCGTGTCTGATTATTTCGACGAAGAAGATGAAGAAAAGAAGGCACGCACAATGCATGCAAAGAGAGAAAGAGACAGGAGAGAGGGAATATTTGTATTCTGTTATATTGATTGATACTCTCTGTGTGTTTCATTACTGAATTTAAATGCATTTCCTGCGTGTGCCAACATGGCAAAGCCTACGTGGCCATTACTCTAGAATTAAGTAGAAGCTGCTCAAACGCAGTCGTATTGCTTCTTTGATTTGAATTCAATTGCTGCCTTTAGTTTCCCTCTTGTCACCTTCCCAGTGTTCTCCTTCTTCGATTCGTAACAATACTCCCGCCGTGGATTCAACCTTGTCCTCAAGGTTAAAATGAGGAAACCTCCAGCCAAATTCCTCTGCATCTTCCCACGTAGCTTCGGTTAAAGGTAAGTCCTTCCATCGAACCAATAATTGAGTCTTAGCCCTGTTTTCCCTCTTCACCATCCTTCTTTCTAAAATTTGCTGCGGCTGTAACAGGGAACCCTTCGAAGAAGCAGGTAGCTCGGTCTGAACCATATGATTGCCCACATGTTTCTTCAGCTGGGACACATGGAACACCGGGTGTATTGTGGCAGCAGCAGGTAAGTCAATTTTGTAAGCAACCATGCCAATTCTTTTGATGATTCGATATGGACCATAGTACTTGGCTGCTAGCTTTTGATTCTGTCTTTTGTGAACTGAAGTTTGACGATAGGGTTGTAGTTTTAGGTAAACTAAGTCCCCTTCAGCAAATGTCCTCTCACTTCTCTTCGTGTCTGCCTGTTGTCTCATTCGATTCTGTGCCTTCATTAAGTTGGCCCTAATGAGTCGAATCATCTCCTCCTTTTGGGTCAAATACTGATCCACTGTTTCCACCGAAGAGTCTTTGGGGGTGTAAGGAATGTGGATTGGGGGAGTAAACCCGTATACTATCTCGTAAGGGGTCTTCTTGGTTGATGTGTGATAGTTAGTGTTGTACCACCACTCACATGAACTCAACCATCGTCCCCATTGAGCAGGATTTGTCCCCGTCATGCACCTTAGATAACCTTCAATGCATTTGTTAACCACTTCGGTCTGGCCATCCGATTGTGGGTGGTAAGCAGTTGAGTATTGCAAGCTAACCCCTTGCTGCGTAAACAATTCTTTCCAGAATTGACTCAGAAAAATGGTGTCTCTGTCACTTACAATGGTGGCTGGCATGCCGTGTAACTTATAGACATTGTCCATGAAAGATTTAGCCACAGTAGCTGCTGTATAAGGGTGAGACAGTGCCATAAAGTGGGCATATTTACTAAACCTGTCGACCACCACAAATATTACTTCTTTCCCTTCTGATCTAGGCAGCCCCTCGATAAAATCCATGCTAATGTCGATGAAGGGGGCGTAAGGTATAGGCAGGGGCTGTAGCAGACCCGGGGCTTTGACATTTTCAGACTTGTTCTGTTGGCAGGTTGGGCATTCCCTGACATACTGCCTCACAACCTTCTGAAGCTTCTTCCAGTAGAAAACTTGCCCTAGTTTCTTGGAGGTTACTGTAGCTCCTGAGTGTCCCCCCACTGCTGAGTTATGATATAACTCGATGAGCTGCTTCTGTAAGGTTGGATCATGACCCACTACCACCTTACCCTTCCGAATCAATGTCTCATTCACCCAGGAATAATTAGGGTGAGAATTAGCATCCTGCGATAGGTCTGCCACTAGTTGTCTCACGTTAGGATCAGTCTCCCAAGTCTTCTTAACGGCAGTCATAATGGTGGTGGAAATTGAAGAGAGTGTAAGGGCACTTAGCTCATTGTGGGAAATTCTGGAAAGGGCATCAGCTGCTAGGTTGTCTTTCCCCCTTCGATACTTAATTTCATAGTCAAATCCCAAGAGTTTGGTCAACCAAACCTGTTGAGAAACATGCGTAGCTTTTTGATTCAACAGAAACTTCAAGCTAGAATGGTCTGTTCTTATAAGAAATTTTCTGCCCCCCAAGTAGTGCTTCCATTTGCAAACTGCATACACAATAGCTAGCAACTCTTTCTCATAGATTGACAAGGCTAATTGTCGAGGTCCTAGAGACTTGCTTACATAGGCAATAGGATGCCCCTCTTGCATCAGCACGGCTCCCATTCCCATCCCTGAAGCGTCAGTCTCTACTACAAAAGTTTTGCCAAAATCTGGCAAAGCTAGCACTGGGGGTTGCGACATGGCCTGTTTAAGCTTTTCAAAAGCGGTGGTAGCTGCCTCATTCCACACAAAAGCATCCTTCTGTAGCAACTGAGTGAGGGGCCTGCAAATGGCTCCATAACCCTGCACAAATCTTCTATAATACCCAGTCAGCCCCAAAAAACTCCTAAGTTGTTTAATGGTGGTGGGCATAGGCCATTGCAGTATGGCTGCGACCTTGAGGGGATCAGTAGCCACCCCCTTTCTGTCAATCACATGGCCCAAGTATTCAATCTTATTGGTACCAAACACACATTTGTTTTCCTTAGCTACTAGTTGATTGTCATTTAGCAGTTCAAAAACTACTCTCAGGTGATGGAGATGCTCTGTTAGGTTCCTACTGTAAACCAGGATGTCATCAAAAAACACTAGGATGAATTTCCTCAAGTGTTCCCTAAATACATCATTCATTAGGCTTTGAAAAGTGGCAGGTGCATTTGATAACCCAAAGGGCATCACTAGGAACTCATAGTGACCATTATGGGTTCTAAAGGCTGTCTTAAATACATCTTCCGAAGCCATTCTAATTTGGTGATACCCAGCCCTGAGATCAATTTTAGAAAATATTGCTGCGCCTCCTAGTTCTTCTAACAGTTCATCAATGATAGGAATAGGGTACTTATCTTTGATTGTCAATTTATTGAGAGCTCGATAATCCACGCAAAACCTCCAAGTTTGGTCCTTCTTCTTCACTAACACTACTGGTGAGGCAAAAGGACTTGTGCTGGGTTGTACCACCCCTGCTGCCAACATTTCAGCCACTAATATTTCAAGGGTATTCTTCTGTAAACCCGAGTACCTATAGGGCCTTAGGTTGATAGCTTGTTTATCATCATGGAGGGGTATTCTATGGTCATGTCGCCTGCTAGGGGGTAATCCTTTAGGATCACAGAAAATGTGCTTGTAAGCTGCCACCAATTTCTGTAATTGAGGATCCTTAGTCACCTGAGCTTCTCTGGATTTCTCGGGCATCGAGTGCTGCACTACCTCTTCTCCCATGACTCTTAGACTGCATAACCTCACTTCTGACAGTAGGGTCGCGGAGTTTAACAACCCATTCAACTCTTCCACCCGTATGGATTGCGCCATTTTCGGATTTTCCCCCTTGAGTGTAACTTCCTTCCCTTGCCATTGAAAGGAAACCCACCTCTCTTCATAGTTGGATAATACATTTCCCAACAACTTAAGCCATTGAATCCCGAGAACCATATCATAATTCTGTAGCTTCATCACAAACACATCAGCCTGGAATTGGGTCCCTTGCATCTTCCATTGTAGGTTCTTACAAATTTCAGTGCAGGACATGGTGCCTCCATTGGCTGCCTCTACTTCCATTAATTTGATGGGAGTTCTAGGACACCCCAGCTTGTTGGCAACTTCCTCATGAAGGAAATTGTGTGTACTGCCAGAGTCTATCAAAATCAAAATTGGGCATCGATCTATTCTGCCCCACACCTTAATTGTTTGACACCCCGAAGTGCCTTGAATTGCTTGCAGTGACAGGTGGGGAATGAGGGCCTCCACATTCATGGATTCCACTAACTCCTCTTCTTCTGAGTTGTCCTCATCATCTCCAGCTATACATAAGGAATATAGTCTTCGATTCTTGCATCTGTGCCCGGGTACAAACTTCTCATCACACCAAAAACACAGCCCCCTGGCCCTCCTGTCCTCCATTTCTTTGGTTCTAAAGGGTCTGGAAGGTTTGTGATTTGAGTTTGAGTGGCTGTTGTTGGGATATCCAGTAGTAGGGGTAGGTAATAGACCTTGTGATGGGGTTTTAAAGGGAATGGTCTGGGGTTTGCTGTAGTTTGAGAAATGGTTAGATTTCGTTGGTGGTGGATTTGGGTTCATCTGGGCATTTGATCTTGGATATTGAGGATGTATTTTTCGGTGGGTAAGGGTATTGTTGTGAAGTCTAGCTAGATTGTAGGCTTGTTTAAGAGATTTCGGCTCAAACATCTTAACTAAATTCTTAATCTCGATTTCCAATCCCCCCAAGAAAAACACTAATGCTTGTTTTTCAGATATCTGGGCTCGGTTCCACAGTTCATCAAAATCTTTGATATAGCCTTCCAAGTCCCCTTCCTGCTTGTGCTCCGTGAGCTCTTCCAAAGGGTCCTTTTGTCCTCCAAAACGACAGCATAGGGCCTCCACATATTCTGCCCAAGTCACTTCATGTTCACCCTGGTTTCGAGTGTAGTTTTGGTGCCAATAGAGTGCCATGCCATCCAAGTAATATGATGCCAATTTCAACTTGTCAGATTCCGGTACTTCCTCAAGGTCGAAGTACTGGTTGCACTTATATAACCATTTATGCACCTCCTCTCCTTCAAAAGTGGGAAAATCCCTTCTAGGCCTGCGTGATCTGTAAACTGGCTGGGACCCTTCGCCAAGCCAATCTGGTTCCACGACAGTAGCAGGGTGCTGTTGATTGTTGGGTTTGTGCGAAGAACTTGTTTCTCCTGACAGGTTTTGCAAGGTTTGTTGAATTGCGATTTGTTGAGTAGCTATCTCCATCAACATGGCCTTGAGTTGGGTTAGGTCATCAGACTGAGAGTGTAACTTGACTTCTATTCCATTGACCCTCTGATGTACAGCTTCCAGAGAATCATCCATTCTTCTCACGTCTTGGGATCTAGTCTCAGGTGCCATTTTTTTTGTTAAATCCAAAGACGAGAGCTCTGATACCAATTTGCTGCGTGTCTGATTATTTCGACGAAGAAGATGAAGAAAAGAAGGCACGCACAATGCATGCAAAGAGAGAAAGAGACAGGAGAGAGGGAATATTTGTATTCTGTTATATTGATTGATACTCTCTGTGTGTTTCATTACTGAATTTAAATGCATTTCCTGCGTGTGCCAACATGGCAAAGCCTACGTGGCCATTACTCTAGAATTAAGTAGAAGCTGCTCAAACGCAGTCGTATTGCTTCTTTGATTTGAATTCAATTGCTGCCTTTAGTTTCCCTCTTGTCACCTTCCCAGTGTTCTCCTTCTTCGATTCGTAACATTGTCTAGAGAAGAGAACTATGGATGGAAACAAAGGATTTCATGGAATGCGAGTGTTGTATTTGCCTTTTCTACTCGATCAATATCCTCTAGGTAATCACTCTTTTTATCTTCCGCACCCCCCCCTTTTTTTCTGTGGATCTAATTTTGATTATTTAATTATTGGTGTGCGGCAGTGTGTGCTTCCTGCTGGTGTAGAGTTTACCCGTCGGGATTCGATTCGAATGATTCTTACACTTTTCCAAAAATTTGCCCCATTGTTTGACCGGTAAAGTTTTTTCTTTTATTCTGTCAGCTATTTGTTTAGTTCACAATTAACGTTTCCTGTAAATTAGATTTGTTGTA
Source organism: Salix dunnii (assembly GCA_015731905.1). Classification (NCBI taxonomy): domain Eukaryota; kingdom Viridiplantae; phylum Streptophyta; class Magnoliopsida; order Malpighiales; family Salicaceae; genus Salix; species Salix dunnii. Next base: position 5,455,474 of record CM027673.1, read on the forward strand.
TTATTGTGAATGGGTGGAATTTCGCCAAGTTGTTCTTTCGCTTAAAACTTTGAAGTATGAAAGCATGCAGCATGATCCAATCGCATGTTTATGAATGTTGTCTTTCCTGATAAATATTGAACTGGGTCTGTTTAAAAGATTCATAGTGTTTAGATTTCCTGATAGATATTTTTCTGTTTTTTTGGTTTAATTCTATTTTTTATTTGTTGTGAGATTCTTTCAAAAATATGTTTCCTTTTTAATATAAAGACTTTCTGGATCCTCACTAACTGGATCCCGGAAGGGAATGCAACTAACATAATTTTTGGATCCATCACCCTCTGCAGTGTATCTGCCCTGTTTCCCGCTCTCCTAGTTTTGGTATTCTTAGAACTGCATTGGAGGAGTTATTTATTTGCACTTTGCTTTTCCCCTGCAGGAAGTAGTTAAGTATCTTTAGTAATGGAAGGTTCTCTGATACGGTTAGCAATAGGTGATAACTGGGACTTTACTACCTTTTTGGCTTTTTCCTGGTATACATGCACCCATGACTCTAGCTATACAGCATCGAAATATTAATTAATAGTTATAAGATGTTATGGTATGGACAAGTTTATCAGTTCATTAAAAAATGGAATTCCATTGTGTCCTTTTCATTTCATTAATGGTGTCAGCTCTATCAAAATTTCTGCAAGCCATTATGGGATGTTATATCATACATGGTCTCCAATGTGCCTATGCCTACTCCTGGAAAGGACCTGGTCTTGTTTGCCATTGAGAATTGCCTGCTTTCCGTGGAGGCTCTACTCAAAGATGGACTCCCCCATGTTGAGGTATGACTTCCTGTCCCTTCGGTTTTGTTAGCTGGATTTTGCCTTTGTTGATTGTTTGGTGTAGTGGAGGGTTAACAAAAATTCACATTATTATACAGTAAATGAGTTTTGATTTTGCTGAATGCAGATATCATTTTAGTCATTGGTACAGTATTTGGATGTGGACAACTTGCTAAAACTTTTTACAGCTGTGTTACTTGAAAGGCTATTTTACAACATTCCAACAAGTATCTCTCTGAATTTTGCAGAGATAATAATTGTTTAAGAGAATTGATCAAATTTAAATACCATTTATTTGATTCTCTTAACTATTCTCACTACAATGAAAATTTTTAGAAGTCATCAGGGATTTGTTTGCATGCCTATTAAAACTTGTGCAATGGTTTTATTGGTCAAGTTTCTGAATCATCATTTGCTCAACTTTAGGTTCCTGATTATGTATTAATAGCCTTGAATTCTGCTTCAACTCTGTTATGTTATGCATACAAGAATGATACGGTGAATTTCAATTAGTGATGTTGGGTATGTAATATCAGTTTAAATGCACTCTAAATGGCAGTGATGTTGGTATAGTTTTTATAATATATAAGAGATGGATGTTCAGTTATTTGCTTAAATGAGAATTGGAGAAGCATAAAGACGAGCAATTATTATGAAAATGCCAATAATGATGGTTATACTTGTTGCCAGCAATTAATTTTGTAGCTTGAATGCTTGTTAGTAGTTATTGCACTGCTAAGCATGTAATTACATATATAGTACAACACTTCCACTGTCTCCTCATTTTTTGTTATTTCCCCTTCCGGGTGGTAAAAAAGAGAACGCAATAGTGTATTGGTTATTCCAGGAATCCTGGAGCTTCTAATCTTCTGGTGTTGTATGCTTAGGACAAAAACTCCACAAAAAGATGCTCTATAATTACTTTTAGTCATACATTTAACCCGTATAATATTTCGATCTTATTATGATGTTATCAGATAGAATGTGAATCAGTTTATATGTTTTCGGTAACACTGTAGTATAACCTTGTACTTGTCCAGCTATTTCTAATGGTCAATCTGGTGATTGCAGTTTGTTCTTTAGAGGAACTTGATTTTAGATACTTGTGTTGTATCATGTAGGTGCTAAGTTTTCATCATACAAAATTCAGGATGGATAGTCTTAATTGGAGAGCTTAATTATTTTTTGTTCTTATTTTTATTCTAGTACTTGTTAGATTTGTCCATTCTCTGCAGGTTAATATTCCTAAAGTTCATTGCATCCATTTTAGGTGGATACCGGAATTTCTTTGTATGACTCTCCTGTCTTTTTTCCTTTTCTTATTATCTTATTGAATTAATTTTAAAAACTCTTACCATGACCCACCTTCAAATTAATTTTACCAAGTTAGCTATGCGTAGGAAAACACTGCAACTCATGCCTTCAACACTCAAACATTTTTGAGGAAGCGCTCTCATATTCCTGGGTTTGGAATGGGTCCCGTTTGCTTTAAACTAGGATTTGTTTTCATCCTATCTTTCCTATCATATTTTAATCTTATCTTTAACCTTCTTTTCTTTTTTCTTTAAAGCAGCTCGCATAATCCTGTGGTGGTGTTGCTTTAATGAATTGTTAATTGTCAGAAAGAACATAGAAATGGATATTTTAGAGCGTCTAATGGAGCATCCTTCAAGCAAGTATGGCAGCACAGTCTCAACAAATTGTGATAATCTTAAGTAATTTTCTGTTTTTAACTATTTGCTAATATTTCTTACAATGATTAAAAAAACAATTAAAAAAACTGCTCATCAATCCGTTAAATTTGGTCTTTGTCGATAATCCAGCTTCAGCCAATGCTAAAGTTAGAGCAACCATAGATAAAACCATTTTGTGTTTAATTTATGCTCTCTGCTCCTCCTGCTTGCTCATACAGATAGAAAAGGGGGCAAACAAAGAATATACAGCTACTGATTACTTGGAGACACTTTCTTGAGTTCTTCTAGGATGCATGGAATTTAACCCTTTTTCTTTTCTTTTCTTGATGAAGGATTATTACCACTTTCTTTCAAAATGGACATGTCTAGTTTCTGAGGTGTTGTGTTTTTATTTTTATATTTTTTGCAGGTCAGCCAATTATTCAGCTTTAGTAACAACACAGCTAATTCTGGTGGCATTACATGTGGTGGTCTTCTTTGTCCATATTTCGTTTGTTTCACGACTTTTTATAGCCTCCTGCAGGCTTCACTTACTTGCTTTTATCATGTTTCATGTCATTGTGAAGGTTGGCCTGGGACTTATTGATACTGATGCTTGGCACATGATTGAAACAATAACAGAGAAGAATAATATTGGATACAAGCAGTAAGTTCATATCAGTTACTGGGGAACTCTTCTGTAAAAGCCCAATCCATGTGATCTCCTGGACTGTCTTCCCCACACCCAAAGGATTGTAAGGATTGGCAGGAGCTGGGTCCAAAGTATGTTTAGCGGAGGTCCATCTAGAGCAAAAGCTTTTGGTCGTGCTCGTAAAGGGACTTCTGATGGCACTTCAGGTTTTCTTTTTCATAGCAGTGGGCACCCATATTACAATAATTTTGTCAACCTAATATCACCCTTTTTTCATTTTCTTCTGTGATGACAACAATGCCGTTTATTTCTGATTCGAGCACTAAATGAAAATGGAACCCCTAGACAACAAGATTCTTCTGCTGCTGGGCAGAAGAAATTTCAAACCAATGTTCGCATACTTAGAGGCCATAGTGGTGTCATTATTGCCTTACATTGTGTTACCAGAAGAGAGGTAAGGATTGGCAGGAGCTGGGTCCAAAGCATGTTTAGCGGAGATCCATCTAGAGCAAAAGCTTTTGGTCGTGCTCGTAAAGGGACTTCTGATGGCACTTCAGGTTTTTTTATTCATAGCAGTGGGCACCCATATTACAATAATTTTGTCAACCTAATATCACCCTTTTTTCATTTTCTTCTGTGATTACAGCAATGCCGTTTATTTCTGATTCGAGCACTAAATGAAAATGGAACCCCTAGACAACAAGATTCTTCTGCTGCTGGGCAGAAGAAATTTCAAACCAATGTTCGCATACTTAGAGGCCACAGTGGTGTCATTATTGCCTTACATTGTGTTACCAGAAGAGAGGTCTGGGATCTAGTTGGTGACCGCAAAGATGCTGGTGTCTTTATCAGTGGAAGCATATAATGCATGGTATTGTAGCATAACAAATTAATTTCCTTCCCTGTATAATTCCCTTACACAATTCATGTCTGGAGGTTTAACAGCAGAGCCGTGCTTTACAGATCACTCTTTGCTACATGTGTTAAAGCTTCTGTTTCTTGGCTCTAAATTGAAGGAATCAAGACAGGAGCATTCAAACTTCCATGTCACTCTGAAACAACCATGCCTTATTACTGATTAGTTATATTGCCAATCCTGAAATCCAACGTGCATGTTTTCCGTGTAGATCATAGCCTTTGAGTCATCACATACCAGGATGAACTGAAGGATGCAATTATGAAATCTTAACAACATTATTGTATTATGCAGGTTATGATCTGGGAACCTAGCATTCGTGGTCATTCCTCCTCCTATGATCGACCTTAACATTTGGGGCCTGCAGAACATCCCAGCTTCTTGAAGAGCTGAAGGGCCATGATGCACAGGTTTGCCTATCATCTATGCAAGTTTTATATATTAGGAAGAGGACTAGAAAGGGTTTGCAGAGTTGCATGCACTGCTGATCTAATATTTTGATGTTAAAAAGTTGCATCAATCTAGCATTGAATTCTCCGTGAAAGGTTCTTTCAATTGTGCGTGCAAGATATCGGTGTTAGAAAATATTAGCTTCTTTTTTTTACTTGTTATGCTACTTTCTCTCTTGATTTAACAAAAATTATGCTATAACCGAAATGTTGGCTACCAGGTGGGGGAATGCTAGATTGAATTTGAAACTATGTAGGATTGACCAAAAGTAATAGTGTTTGAATGGGGTAACCAAATTATTAGTTTTGCTAGATTGACTGAGCAAATTAGAAGGGTTAGTTGAGGTGAAAATGATATTAATGAGAGAATACCAAATTATGATTTATGAGTAACGAATAGATTAATTTTTTTATAGGTCATACTTGGGCAAATTAAGGGCACGTAGATATCTTATCATATTTTGTGTATTGTTGGGGGACAAAGTTATAAACTTAATTATGTAATTTTACGGATTTATTTGTCTAATTTAATATTTTATAATGTATGCAAAATGTATGAAGACTTGAATATTATTTGTGGCACTTTATTCATGTTCTATTCTATTTTTTTAATTAATTATATGAAAATGACAAATTTTATGTTAAGAATTCATAATTATTTGGTAGTCCAAACATTGTAATTAATTATTGAAAGTACTTCTTATTTTTTCTTGAATATATTATATAGATGTTTAATAAGTTGTTTGAATGATTAATATTTTATGGTTAATGTGAGATAAATGAATGGAAATGAAAAGATGAATATGGAGTGATGAGACATAAAAGAGAAAATATAAGTCTGTGATGTGAAATATAAAAAGTGATCAATTATTATGTCTAATATATATAGAAGACTTTGTTGAGATCCTAACAAAGTCATATATATATGACTTCCTGTTGAGGTATGACTTCCTGTCCCTTCGGTTTTGTTAGCTGGATTCTGCCTTTGCTGATTGTTTGGTGTAGTGGAGGGTTAACAAAAATTCACATTATTATACAGTAAATGAGTTTTGATTTTGCTGAATACTGGTATCATTTCAGTCAATGGTACAGTATTTGGATGTGGACAACTTGCTCAAACTTATTACAGCTGTGTTACTTGAAAGGAGATTTTACTTTGTTCCAACAAGTATCTCTCTGAATTTTGCAGAGATAATAATTTTTTAAGAGAAGTGATCAAATTTAATTACCATTTATTTGATTCTCTTTACTGTTCTCACTACACTGAAAATATTCAGAAGTCATCAAGGGTTTGTATGCATGCTTATTAAAACTTGTGCATTGGTTTTATTGGTCAAGTTTTTGGATCATCATTTGCTCAACTTTAGGTTCCTGATCATGTATTGATAGCCTTGAATTCTGCTTCAACTGTGTTATGTTATGCATACAAGAATGATACAATGAATTTCAGTTAGTGATGTTGGGTATGTAATATCTGTTTAAATGCACACTAAATGGCAGAGATGACTTGGGTTTGTGCAAGGCCCCACGGGCGTGTATTATTAGAGGTGAAGTGTGTTGTTTGTTTGATTATTATTTTAGCTGAACCTATCTTGTATGCTTTGGTTTACCAATATCAGGAGATGGTTTGAATTTGATTTCTTGGGAATGTTAGAGGAGTCAACATCCAATTATGTTATTGATAATTGGCGTGGTCTTCATTTAGATGTATTTATGTGCTGCTCTAGCCACCAGCTCCCATTGTTTGATTACCTTCTTTTCCAATTGTTAATCCCTGGGTTCATATACAATTAAGGAAAAGTACACTAGAAATTTAATGGATTTATTTTTGTCGTGAGCATTGGATTTCAATTATCATGATCTAAAATTTTTAGTCAGCAGTCTTTCTGAAGATGGAAATTCAGTAAAAATCACAAGACTGGTTTTGAAATTAAATGTATGCATATCCTTTTCATATATACATGCTCTCTTAGTCAAGGCCACAGACTGTGCTAAAATGTTGTCTGCATTCTTTACCAAAGCAACCGTTTATCTGCAAAATCTTGATTTATCTTATCAAGAATTTCAAATTCTTGATGCAGGTATTCACTTTTCACCCTTGCATTAGAGGCCATATGTCATTTGATTTATCCCTTTAGGTGGTAGGTGAGTTTTAATTATTTGGAAGTTCACTACTCGTTTATCAGACTAGAATATCACTTCTAGGTTTGTCTTCTTATGCTGGAACCTTTTTTCATCTTCCTGCAGCTGAAATGTTTTTCTTTCTCTGGATAGGCTAATCGTATATTCATGTCTTTATGTGATTCTCTTATCAGATCACTTATATTTTTTTTATGTTTGTTGTGCTGAGGCATGTCTACATTCCATTACTATTTTTCAGAGGAGCTTACCGCGTTGATCCTCTTACACCTTATATGATGGGTCTCCATTCATCTGTTGATACGCCCTGCAGTAGATGGTGTAAGGTTTTTGCTTAAAATTATCGCTGAATCTCTTGTTTGGCTTAATAAATGATGTCTTAGTGGGTAATATTTTATCATGCCTTATTCTTTATTGTTTGTGCTTATATTGTATTTTTCTTTAGCAGGAATTTGGCAGCATTTTCATTATTAGCTCTTGTGTCAAGGACAGCTCAACTAAGTAGAATAATTTGAAAATGCTATGATATGATTTCTATTTTTGCTGTATAGAATGCACAGCATGAACTAGTGCATGTCTTTTAAGCTTCTTGGAAAGACCAATTAATTAATATACACATTCTACTCAATAGAGATCACTGAGTTTTTGTTTGCCAGGCTACACCCTTGATGGATGAACTGTTACTTGTACTGTAATCATTTATGTTTTTTCAGCCTCTATCCCCATGCCTTTTACTTTTGCATGGCCAGCCTTGAGTTGGTCTACGTAGAGAGCTTGATATTTCTATTGGCTGTTAGTTACTTTTGCATGGCCAGCCTTGAGTTGGTCTACGTAGAGAGCTTGATATTTCTATTGGCTGTTAGTTAGTAACTAGGATAGAAGAGTGAGTGCCTGCATTTTCAATACTGAATGCATTCATCATATGATGTAACTTGAAATTGAATCCTGAAATGAATAGAACTGTGATTGCAATGTTGAGCAAATTATGGATGGATTCTCTTGAAAAATGGTTCAAATAGTGTAGGGTTATTTACAACATACATTGCATAAGTAGAAGGTCAAATGCAGAATGTGGGTAGGATCCTACCAGCTAAAATACTACATAAGAGAGTTTCATATTACTCTTGAAATTTTTTTTGGTTAGCAACCTAAGATATAATGACATGTCTGGGTTGGGATCACTTTTACAGTTTAAGATCAAAGCATATAACATTTTGGGTTGGAGATATAATTACGAGAATTCTGTCATGTAATCTGATTCAGTAGTATGCTGGGGACTTACACAACATGAGTCATTATATTAAATACCATAGGATCATGTAAAGCTCACAATTAGGTGTTTCCTTTGCATCTTCATCTTAGGGTATCTAGTACTTAGGATCCTGGCTCCTCATTCTCCTATTTTACTCTTTGATTGGTGGCAGTTTATCTCTCCAATTAAGGTGTTGTGCAAATATTGTCCAGTATAATAATCATTTTCATGTGTAGCAGCACTGAGAGGCAACCATGTACATTAATATACTTCTCATTACTATTAGATGGTAGCAGATTGCTCCATGGTCTTGTAGCATTTATAACCGAGTAGAGGTAGATCCCGTGGTTCACCCTAGCTAGTTTTGGAATGAGAGCTTAGCTTTGACTATTGTTATGTTGTCTTTTATTTCTTATACAGGCTGACATTCAGTCAATATGCATCTTCTTTTGTAATTGCTCTACCTTTCTGTCTTTACAGGTTAATATTCCTAGAGCTCTTTGCATCCAGTTTTTTTGTTGGTTGATTTGGTTCTCCAAGCATCTACTTTATTGTTGTTTGCAGATAAAACAGCTCTTAAACTCCCATGGCTTCTTGGATTATTGGGAGAGAGAGGTATTAGTTATGATGAAAACAATTATAATCGTCATGACAAGTTACAAGACGCAATTGGAAGGGGTCAGAATACCATTTCAATTCTTCCCTCTTCGTTGGTAGAGCCTAAATTTTTAACCATATCAGATCCATATATTGAAATATTGGGTAAATTCAAGCTCTTACATATCTTAATATGTGAAATTGATACAAATACACCTTGAATGATTTTATTTTATAACATTATAGTAACATTGATGTCCTTGTTTCTTTCAGGATCAGACACCAAAATTACTTACGATAGGTTTCTCTCAAGCATCAGGTCAAAAGAACAAGAGGAGAGAAGGAAGCAAATTCTTGCAACAACAAGCAGGGCTTTTGTATACAGAAAGTATGCTCCTAGGTTGTGTACCACATAACTTTATTCTAATTTTCATCGGGTTTTTTTGATTTGTAATAGCAAATTCCTAATCTTTTATTTCTGGACCAGTTCACCATCTGTGCAAGTTGGCAAGGACTCTCTTAGTCCCATGGAGAGGCTTGTAAGTTTTTATATTATAATTGGTGCAGCATTATAGTTCCAGTATTTAACACATATAGGAATGTGTGTGGAATTTTTATATTTCATTACATCATGTTATAATCTCAAAACAGAGTAACTCATATTAACTAAACCCTTAAGTACTACCTCTCCTAGATTATTGGGAGTTGAAGGGTTTTCCCCATTTAAAGTTTCATTGTAATCAATTAGAATATCAGACATACCTCGAGGAATGCAGCCTATCATCCTAGCCACTTGAATATGTGTTTATAATGTGGACCAGTTTCATCCGAGAAGGCTTCTTTTTTGTTGTCTTTAATTTCTCCCATATTCCTGGGTTTGGAATGGGTATTGTTATTGCTGTTTTCTCTTGATGGAAGGAAAAGTCTTGCTTACAATGGAACCTGGTATGCAATTAATTTAAGGTTGTAAGTCTAGGAAACATCATTTAACTTTTCAAAGATGCAACTTACATACATGCAATATAATTACGAATAAACTATGCAAGCATAGGTAAAATTTATTTGTTCAGTCATATTTCTATTTTTGTGGTTCTGCGATATAGAAAACAAAATATAATTTTGGTAGAATTTCAAGTTGATAACAATGCTGAAATTTGCTTTATAGTTCAAAAGAGTTATGCATATTGATTGATGTTTTGTTTACTGGCTTTGCAGCACTGATCGAGTCTAATGCGGAGAGGATTGGTGGTAATGGATTTATTGATGTATATGGGAGAATATACACTTAGTATGTTGGAGAGAATAAACTTATTAAATGTTTTCTGTGTTTATGATTAAGCTAACTTTGTGCTGGATTTTATTCTTGCAGGGATGGCACTGTGAATTGACCGATGAGCAGTTTGTTGCTGTGAAAGAATTGGTATGTAGAAGATGCATCATGGCTTTCTTTTAGCATGGGAGAATTGCTATTGGTTGAAAATTTCTAAAATATATCTTTGAATTACATTACAAAATTAAGTCATGGTGTATTTGATGATTAAGTTCTTTGTTGAATATCCGTGATGATCACCCACTTACAAGCAAATTGTTGCTTCAGAATCTAAGCTTCTTTTACTCTCCCTAACTAAGCCTTACCCTGTGTGACCTTTCATGTTACCTAATTCCCTAAATTTTATCCGGTGTAAAACAACAATTAGCTGTGCAACCTCCCGAAATGATATGTCAACCATTAGAGACGCCCTTGAAGTTTTTGCTGAGATGTATAAAAGAGATGCGAATAATGTTTCTCGACTATGTCCAGCATGATCTCATTTCTCTGTCTCTATGGGAGGAGCTACGATATGCTTTCAAAAAATTTCTGCTCGATTTCATTTTTTTTCACTCCTTAATTTTATATGTATATATATAGTTGCATTTCAAATCTTCTACCATGATCAACTATATGATCTTCCTCTTTTTCTACTTTAGAATCTTCGCCCACACCTCTCATCATTCATTGTAGCCCGCATTTCAAATTCCTTTTTTTTATGACTATAAACTATTAATCTACTAATGATCTCATTAAACTTACTCGTTTGTACTTCATCATAACTTCTCTTTTAATTTCTTTTCTCTATAGCCACATGTATATAACTAATTGCAAGTTTAGAAATGTAGAAAAGTATTTTTACATAATATAATATATTTCCTCTACTTTTTTTGATCGGCCAGAGCACCACTGTTCGAAAATAAGCATGTTTTCGTGAGTATTTTTTGTTTCTTGCTATAAAACAACAATTGATGTCACCGAACACCACCACCTATTTGGATAAGTGGACAAGATTGTCATGGGGTCCTTTTCAGTTTCCTTGTATAATTGTCTGAATGTCTGTTGGAAAACAACATGGTAGGCGTATAATATGGCAAGAAGAGGGCATCTACATCAGCAAGAGCTCACACTCGAAGACTCTAAGCTAAATCCTCTTCCTTTTTCACTCTCTTCAGGTAATGATTTAATCTTTTTATACTCTTTGAATGCTAGTTCTTGTTAATATGGTTTTGTTTTAGTTCTGATATTATATTGGAATTTTGTTTGGATTGCATAAAGTAAAATATTTTTTTCCTTTTTTTAGCAAATTAAGGTGTTGGCAATGTGACCATCTTGTTTTATATGAATTCAAAGGAATGATGATTAATTTTGTAGAATTCAATTGCTTTGTCCACGTATGTTGTTGTTTTATAGCAAGAAATAAAAAATATTCTCACAAAAACATGCGTATTTTTTAACAATAGTGTTTTGGCCGACCAAAAAAAGAAACAGAGGGAATATATTATATTATGTATAAATACTTTTTTACATTCCTGAACTTGCAATTATCTATATACATGTGTCTATAGATCTAAACCATTGTTTGAAGACATTGTTTATAACTAGAAAAAAAGAGCTAATAGCAAAGAAATGAATCCTCAGAAAAACCTCATGTGTTTAATCTCACAATAAAATTTACTCATCTCATGCTTCATATAATTTATTAGGTTTTTCAGTCTAATAGTCTCACTATACTTTTTACCACTCTATTCATGTATTTAAGTTCTCAAAAGTAACTAAGCAACTTATCAAATAATCAACAAAATTCATACTAATTTATTTTATATTTAAAGAATCAAGAATAAAAGTTTATTCAAACTTCTCAAAACAAAACTTAAGAACACACTATCAATGTAAATTTGTGTGAATATAATGAATTCAAAGACAAAATAAAATCAAGAAGTGTTATTTTTAATAACAAAACTATGAAAATCAAGATAAAAAAAGAGAAAACAATGCAAAACTATGATCCAACCACATGTTTATGAATTTCGTCTTTCTTGATAAATATTGAACTGGGTTTGTCTAAAAGATTCATAGTGTTTAGAATGATTTCTAAAAATATACGCACTAGGGTGGAATGTGCTTCCACAGTGCCAGAAAGAAAACAATAAGATTCAACTCTAGTATATGAAAATATGTTTGATGAGCAACAGAGATCATAACTGCCATTTACTTTTTGTGTCTGTTCACTTCTTAGTGGCTTTAGTTTTATATCATGTATATGGATTCTTAAAGACTGATATTTTTCTGTTTTTGTGGTTTAATTCTATTTATTAATTTTTTGTGAGATTTCTTCAAAAATATTTTTCCTTTTTGATGTAAAGACTTTCTGGATAATCACTTAACTGGATCCCAGAAGGCAATGCAACTAACATAATTTTTGGATCCATCACCCTCTATAGTGTATCTGCCTAGTTTTGGTATTCTTAAAACTGCAGTGGAGGAGTTATTTGCACTTTGCTTTTCCCCTGCAGGAAGTAGGTAAGTATCTTTAGTTATGGAAGGTTCTCTGATACGGTTAGCAATAGATGATAAGTGGGACTTTACTAATTTTTTTGCTTTTTCCTGGTATACATGCACCCATGACTCTACTTATACAGCATCAAAATACTAATTAATAGTTATAAGATGTTATGGTATGGATAAGTTTATCAGTTAATGGTGTCAGCTCTATCAAATTTTCAGCAAGCCATTATGGGATGTTATATCATACATGGTCTCCAATGTACCTATGCCTACTCTTGGAAAGGACCTGGTCTTGTTTTCCATTGAGAATTGCCTGCTTTCCGTGGAGGCTCCACCCAAGGATGGACTCCCCCATGTTGAGGTATGACTTCCTGTCTCTTCGGTTTTGTTAGTTGAATTCTGCCTTTGCTGATTGTTTGGTGTTGTGGAGGGTTAACAAAAATTCACATTATTATACAGTAAATGAGTTTTGATTTTGCTGAATATAGGTATCATTTCAGTCAATGGTACAGTATTTGGATATGGACAACTTGCTCAAACTTCTTACAGCTGTGTTATTTGAAAGGAGATTTTACTTCGTTCCAACAAGTATCTCTCTAAATTTTGCAGAGATAATAATTGTTTAAGAGAAGTGATCAAATTTAATTACCATTTATTTGATTCTCTTTACTGTTCTCACTACACTGAAAATATTCAGAAGTCATCAAGGGTTTGTATGCATGCTTATTAAAACTTGTGCATTGGTTTTATTGGTCAAGTTTCTGAATCGATCATCATTTGCTCAACTTTAGGTTCCTAATCATGTATTAATAGCCTTGAATTCTACTTCAACTATGTTATGTTATGCATACAAGAATGATACGCTGAATTTCAGTTAGTGATGTTGGGTATGTAATATCTGTTTAAATGCACACTAAATGGCAGAGATGACTTGGGTTTGTGCAAGGCCCCATGGGCGTGTATTATTAGAGGTGAAGTGTGTTGTTTGTTTGATTATTATTTCAGCTGAATCTATCTTGTATGCTTTGGTTTACCAATATCAGGAGATGGTTTGAATTTGATTTCTTGGGAATGTTAGAGGAGTCAACATCCAATTATGTTATTGATAATTGGCGTGGTCTTCATTTAGATGTATTTATGTGCTGCTCTAGCCACCAGCTCCCATTGTTTGATTACCTTCTTTTCCAATTGTTAATCCTTGGGTTCATATACAATTAAGGAAAAGTATACTAGAAATTTAATGGATTTATTTTTGTAGTGTGCATTGGATTTCAATTATAATGATCTAAAATTTTTAGTCAGCAGTCTTTTTCAAGATAGAAATTCTATAAAAATCTTAAGACTAGTTTTGAAATTAAATGGATGAAAATCCTTTTCATATATACATGCTTTGTTACTTAAAGCAACAGACTGCTAAAATGTTGTCTGCATTCTTTACCAAAGCAATTGTTTATCTGCAAATTCTTGATTTATCTTATCAAGAATTTCACTATATTCTTAGTTGCTAATATCTTTTAAGTTTTTAATTTTACTATTTTCTTCTGATGCAGGTATTCACTTTTAACCCTTGCATCAAATGCCATATGTCATTTGATTTATCCCTTTAGGTGGCAGGTGAATAATAATTATTTGGAAGTTTACTGCTCGTTTATCAAACTAGAATATCACTTCTAGGTTTGTCTTCCTATGCTGGAACCTTTTTTCATCTTCCTAGATGAAAAATGCAGCTGAAATGTTTTTGCTTAAAATTATGGCTGAATCACTTGTTTGGCTTAATAAATGATGTCTTAGTGGGTAATATTTTATCATGCCTGATTCTTTATTTTTTGTATTTATATTGTATTATTTTTAGAAGGAATTTGGCAGCATTTTCATTATTAGCTCTTTTGTGTCAAGGACAGCTCAACTGAGTAGAATAATTTGAAAATGCTATGATATGATTTCTAGTCCAAGTGTTTGAAGCTTCTTGGAAAGAACAATTAATTAATATACACATTCTACTCAATAGAGATCAGTGAGTTTTTGTTTGTCAGGTTACACCTTTGATGGATGAACTGTTACTTGTTTTGTAACCATTTATATTTTTTTAGCCTCTATCCCATGCATTTTACTTTTACATGGCAGCCTTGAGTTGGTCTACGTAGAGGGCTTGACATTTCTATTGTTTGTTAGTTAGTAGCTAGGATAGAGGAGTGAGTGTCTACTGAAGGAGCAAGGTGCGCACAATTCAAAACAGGATGCATTTATCATGTGATGTAACTTGAAATTGAATCCTGAAATGAATAGAACTGTGATTTCAATGTTGAGCAAACTGTGGATGGATTCTCCTGAAAAATGGTGCAAATAGTAGCAGGGTTATTTACAGCATACATTGCTTAAGTAGAAGTTCAAATGCAGAATGTGGGTGGGATCATAACTGCTAAAATACTTCATAAGAGAGTTCATATTGTCAATTTGGCTGAATCATCCTCTCTACATGAGAGTCCAGTTTATTAAATAGGAAGGAATCCTGATTTACATCAATCCTGATTTACATCACTTTCCTATAATTTTGGCCTAATGAATAGGAAGATACTTATTCTATAATTACACTCCTATTTCAGTTGTATTTCTATCAATCACAACTACTCCCTATGCTAACATCCCCCCCCAAATTGATGCTGGGTGATTAGTAACCATCAATTTGCCAACCAAAAACTGATGTCGTTGTCGAGTCATGGATTCGGAACACTTCAGCAATCTGAAGATCAGTGGAGATATATGGAAGAGAAATAACATGAGCATCGACGGCTTCGCGGATAGAGTGACAATCCACTTCAATATGTTTAGTGTGCTCATGGAAGACGAGATTGTAGCAATCTGAATAGCACTCGTGTTGTCCCCGCACTTAATTAAATCCTTCAATTGGATCCTAAATTAATTCTTAAATATAATTATACTCTAAATTGACCCATGATTAAATCAAATTGGCCTATAAAAAATATAATTATGTTTTTCGACTTAATTTTTACACAGATTTATCCAATGATAAATTATTTTTGTGTTAAATCTATATTTTCCTCTATTTGTGGGTGCAAAAGAGATACGATCGGATTCTTGAAGACAATCAAAATTTCCACATAGATTTTCCTACCAACATCAACCCTATTTATTTTATTTTTATTATTTATGGGTAGATTTTGTGGAGTAACTTAGAAATTGGGTCATGACAGTTGTGCCCCTTTTTACAATGTTTATGACTAAAGTCTTGTAAAATACTTTAGATAGTAAGCGTTGTAAAGGAAATGAGAATGAGTTTACTATGCCAAGAAATGGTTGAACCATACAGAAGTGAAAATGGTGTAGATGATGGAATGGAAGATAGGGCTAAAAAACATGCTATCCAGGATCTATGGTTGAGGACTGGAAAGCGCTCTATTTAAGTTCGTGATTGAAGGTTGGAAAACACACTCGAATAAGAAGGGGGAGGATAGGGATGAAAAGTTCACTATCCTAGCTGATGGTTGAGGGTTAGAAAACTGATTCGAAGTGTGGAAAATAGGGTTAGACAATACACTATTTTAATTGATAGTTGAGGGTTGGAGAACACGCTCAAATTAGGAAGAAAAACAGTGTTAGAAAACTCACTATTTTTTGTTGATGGTTAAGGGTCGGAAAATGCACTTAAACAAGGAGAGGTATGGCTAAGAAGCGCATTGTCCTAATTGATGGTTTAGAATTTGAAAATCCATACTCAAAAATAGGGTAAAAAAAACTATTTTGATTTGTAGTTAAGGGTTGGAAAATGCACTGAATCCATGGGAAAAATACGGGTAAGACGCGCACTATCCTAATTGATTGAGGGCTAAAACCATCATTGAATAAGGATGAGCGAGATGGGGTTGAGAACACGCTATTTGAGTTGATTAAGGGCTTGAGCACATTTACAGGAAAGTAATGAATTGAGATTTGTAAAGTGCAATTCTTTCTAAAACATTGCATAGATTCCTATGAAGAATTAAACGCATGATGACACTTAAATTCAAAGAAAAGGTAAGGATAAAAGACACACTTAAAGAAGTGAAAAAGGTAAGAGTTTGAAGGCATGCATAAAGTAATGAATGAAGGTTCGTTAATTACGATCCCTCCAAAACATTTCCTAGATTCTTAATAGAGATACAATGCATGATGATGCATGTATACTTACCTGATAGATATAGGTCCTTTTTCATCTTTTTGACCTTTTTTTTTAGGTTTAGATCTCTATCTTTAGCAGCTTCTTGCTTCCGCAACTTATGATTTTGACCATTGGAGATGATAGATCTTCCATATAAACATGCCCCCCTCAGTTTTGGTCAACATTCTTTGAAAAGGAATGATGGAGTCGATTCAATTGCATTTTTAGATTGCTCCCAATCGGGTCATGTTATACAAGTGTTTTAGGCTTCAAGTATTCACAGAAAAGGTTTGGTTATTTGCAAAGATGTAAGATTTCTGGAATTTCATAGTCACTCCAAGCACAAAACCATTTTTATGTTTGTTTAAACAAACTTGTTCTCAAAAGAATTCAAGTGATCTCATTGTTAGATTTTATGTTGCTTTTGATGAGAGTGTGAAATGACGTTTGTTCGCAAGTCGTGTGAAAACATTTGTAAAGTTTATTTTGAATGGAAAAGCATTGCCTACTTATCCGGGTTACATGTTTTGATTAGAAAGGGGTTTATTAGGCTTGTAACATAGGCTTAGGGTTCTCGGTGCGAAAGAAAATGATATTTTTAGGCTCAAAAGGTGTGTAAGGGTTTTCTAGACTAAGGATCACTTAGTGCATACTCTTAAAACTCCATTTAGTCCTCATAATTGATTTGCATAATTACTTGACATGCCCCCCAGCATTTTGTTTGAGCCTGTCTTGACATGCCCCCTAGTATTTTCTTTTGGGCTTTCTATCATGGATTTTTAGCACTGCCATCATGTTGACTTGACATGCCCCCTAGTATTTTGTTTGGGCTTTTGTCATGGGTTATTAGTGCTATCATCATACTGACTTGATTTGCTATTGTATGCTAAACCCCCTTTTTTGTTTTTGTCCCACGACTTTGTTTAGGCATCTTTTGTCATTGAGGACTCTTTTATATATTGAAAGTGTTTTTTTTAATCTCTTTTGCACTTGCCCCCAGTGTAGGGTTAATTATCAAGAAATAATTATTAGACTCAAAATAGGGACTGCAAGGGGTATTTGAGAATTTGTGAAGGCATATCAAAGATGGCCTCTCCTCATTTCAAAAACTTGGACCCAGGATCAATAAGCTTTAAGTTTCCATGCAAAATGATTTTTTTGATGTTTTTTTTGGATTAATCATTTAGCTAAGAGCTTAGCTTTATTATGGTTTCTAGGTATGAGATCGCCTTTCAATAAAACCATATGAATTCTGAGAACTTGTTCAACAAGCATCAATTTGACTTTCCTTTATGTACTAGACTTGATTTGCTAAAAATCATAATGAAAGTGTAAGATCATGCAAGAATAGAAAAGAGAGGATACACCGAGAATTCATACCCAAATTTCAATTTCATTATGTTGTGAGCAATACATTAGGCATAATATTTCTTCATGACATTAGAGTTTACAGGCCTAGGTAGATCTTCTCCGTCAATGCTAGTTAGGATTAAGGCTCCTCCTAAAAAAGCCTTCTTCACCACATATGGTCCCTCATAGTTGAGCGCCCATTTACTCTGGTTTTCTCCTAATGATATCTTTTTCAATAACAAATCTCCCTCTTTAAATACCTTTGTCCTGACCTTCTTATTGTAAGCTTTTACTATCTTGCCCATTCTGGTGGTGGCAAATAGCTGGTAGTCTATTTTCATCGACTAAGTTTAATTGTTCGAACCTCACCCTTGCCCATTCTGATTCCTCTAATTTTGCATCTTGTAAGACCCTTAGTGATGGAATCTCCACTTCTAAAGGTGTGGTTGCTTCTATTCCATACACTAAAGCATATAGGGTTGCCCCTATGGAAGTTCTGACAGTAATACATTATGCGTGCAAAGCACATGGGAGCATTTCATGCCAATTTTTATAAGTGATAACCATTTGTTGGATGATTTCCTTAAGATTCTTGTTAGATGCTTCAACAGCCCTATTCATCTTTGGTTTATAAGGAGAGGAGTTGAGATGTTTAATCTTCCACCTAGTGCAAAGTTCAACAATCAATTTTCCATTAAAATTCTAATCATTATTAGTTACCAGCCTTGCGGGTAGACGATAATGATAGATAAAGTCCCTCTTAATGAACTTCTTGACAACCTTTTATGTCATATACGTGTAAAAATTAGCTTCCACCCATTTAGTAAAGTAATCAATTACCACCAGAATGAACTTATGTCCGTTACTTGCCTTCGGGTTAATTGGCTCTATGACATCTAATCCCCACATGTCAAATGACCATGGTGATGTCATATTGAATAAAGGTTTTGGAGGTGCATTTATCTTATCACCATAAATCTGGCACTTATGACATTTCCTAACATATGTCATGAATCCCTTTTCATGGTCAACCAAAAATATCTAAATCTTTGCATTTGCTTTGCCATCATATGAACATTGACATGGGTGGAACAAATTCCTTCATGAACTTCTTTCAAAGCTTACTCATTTTCTTTCTCATCCAAACATCTAGGTAAGGTCCTATCAAACGACCTCTTGTATAGGATTTTGCCATCCAAATAGAAATTTATGGCCATCCTTCTTAGGGCCTCTTTTTCTGTTTTAAAAGTTTCTTGGGAGTATTCCTGGCGTTGGATGAATCTTTTAATATTGTTATACCATGGTTTTCCATCTGGTGACTCTTCGAGTGTGCAATAATGGGCTTGATGATTTTAAATCTTGATGTCGATTGGGTGGATCTTTTCTTTGGCATTCACTTCGTTGCTCTTATACTTTCTTCAAATCTTCTTCTTGAGTTTCTAGTTCAGCTTGTAGAGTGGAAACACGATCTCTTAATTCATTGATTTGGACTAAGTATCTTTTCATATTAGACTTTACTACCCTTCTTACCTCCAACTCATTTTCCACCTAAACTTTATACTGGATTTTCAAATCATTTTCTTCTTCAAGGACAAGACTAATCACCCTTCCTTTCTCCTTCTTAGCTTCCCATTTCATCTTGTAGTTGTCTATTTCCTTTTTTGCTGAGGCTATCAATTCTTGGTTTGCGTGCTCTTTACCTTTAGAGGTTTTATTTAAAGCAACCAACTCTTTTTCCATCGTTTCATGCATACTCATCAGGTCATCATATTGAGAATTTATTTCTTCTAGCTGATTCTTTCTTTGGATCAACTTGTCAATATGCTTTTTTTTTCCTTGCAATTGTTTATCCAAAGAAACCCTCATCTGTTCTTCTAGGAGCTGTTTCTTAAGGAATTTTTTATGGCTTTTGTTGTTGCTGAGCTCACTCCTTAGCTTATCCAATTCTCCTTACAGGTCCCCTTGGTTAACCTTCTTTCTTCTAGTTCCAGCAAGAACGAGTGTCTTATCTTGCACAAATCTTTGTCTTAAATCATTCTGCGGTGTCTTGTGGCTCCTCCATACTAGGTAACTAGGGCTAACAAAAGACTCTTTTGGATGGGACTCTTTATCAACTAAAACTAGTTGCCCCCAATCACTTTCGATAACTTCATGCTCAACCAATGAATTAATCTCTTTAAAAGAACTAGTGTACCTAGATCCTCTAGTCCTCGGTACAAATTGTGTCCCACCAAACTGCCTGGTTACTAGAAAGGGACAATAATCGATATAATCGGTTAAGCCAATTAACGGGACCACCGCCATACTACCATAACTCATTAGATAAGTTAAACAACCTACCCAAGGGGCTTTCCATCTAAAATTACTTTTGGGAAATGCCTAGTATTTCTCCACCCAAGTTTTTTCATCCAAGTCTTTCCATTCTTTACTCAGAATCAAACCAAGAGACCTCATGTTAAACCACCAAAAATTATTAAAAACATCTCTCGAGGTTTCTAGATGACTAACAATCCATGTGAACAATAAAGGGATACAACACCACATTGCTCCCTTCCTATGCAGCCTGCAGGGGTTCAAGGACAGAAAAGTCTCAGCCAATATAGCTGTAGTGGGATTATTCTTTCCTTGCTCATATTCAACAAAAACAGTGGTTGCTTCCATGCTAATAATTTTGAACTAAACCATAAATAGCAAAGGCAACCGACCGATACACCTCTTCTCCAAGCCTCCCTTTATCTTTACTTGTTTTAAACTTATTCTTAATTGCCTTCCACTTGAAACCTCCAGAAGATGTCATATAGTGGCCTATTTGATCCAAGCATAGGAGCATAGTAACCTCTTGGATTATATTCTCAATTTTCTATCTGAAATAAACTCTGTGAGGGTTGTTAGGGAAACTCAAGATTTGAGCATGCTCCTCTATGGTAGGTGTCATGTTAATGTCCCCAAAGGTAAAGCATGGGTAGTTAGGATCCCAAAAGTGCATAAGGTCCTTAACTGCTAATACTTCAATTGCGATTTTCATCAGAAGAGTGATTCTTCCATATCTGACTTCAAATACCACCTCATCTATATATCCCAGGATGGGCATAAGCCTCTTCATATATTCCATAGAGCAGTGGATTTTGGTCATGTGTTGCAATTCATTGATTTTAGGCCCTGGGCAATCTCCCTCGGTTAACTAAGTCATCTCAGTTCTTTCCCCATATTCCAAAAATATCATGGAAGTCATGGTCTTAGTCTAGTAATTTTTGTGACAAATTTTCAAATAAAAAAATGAATAATTGGAGAGCTGGTATCCTAAGTCCTAAGTTATCGCATGAAGGGTAAGCTTTTCTATCCGGTCTCAAAAGGTCTATGAACTTCCTAGTGACCGCCTTACGTGAAGGTGCTATGAGGGTTCACAAGAAATGATTAGGGTATAGTATGACCTCCATTATCAGGTAAACACAAAGTTGGATGTTTCATGAATCTGAACCCCGACTGAAAGTCATGAGGTAGACCACTACTCCCCCTATCCTAAAAAAATCAGGCTTATTTACAAAATTAAAACGCATGATGAATCATTTGATGCTGATATGTACTGAAATTAAAATGTATGCTAAAGCAGTAAAATGTGTGTAAAAGAAAATATGGTAAGAACTAACAATCAAACAAAAAAATGCTTAGTCCAGCAAGCTCCCTAGCGGAGTCGCCATCTTTCGTGATGGTGATTTTTTCATGCTTCGCACCCTTACATGCCCTGATTTGAGAGATAACGGCACATGGTGAAAATGGAGGTATATTTTATAGTCATAAAAATTATGACTATAAGGAGTTGTCACCTAGTATTACGGTCACTAGGAACCTATTAGACTACAAGAGTCTAAGTGATGGGACTTGTTGTGCAACGGGAAGACGCATCACCCTCAGTGCACCCTACCTAAGGTAAGCTGCATGGATGCTTGATTTTTTTTCTAAATTAAAAATTTTGACACTACATTTAAAAAGACCCTTTTTTGTCTACTGATGCACTTTACAATATAATTTTACACCGTAATTAAAAATGTTTTTCTTATCTACGGATATACTTTACCAAGTAATTTTACATCATAGTAAAAACATTTTTTTATCCACAGATATACTTTACAATGTAGTCTTACACCCCAATGTTAAAACAAAAATAATAATTTCTTTTTGTATTTTGGACAAATTCCAACGGATGATCATAAACTAGTTACAATATCCAATTTTTATTTTAAAATATGAGAAAGATGGAACATATTTTTTATGAAAAATATGATGGGAAAAACTTTGGAATTCAGTCGTATGCATGAAAACAAAATATTTTTGGTTTTTTTAATAATATTAATAATAATAGTAAAGAAAATAAATAAAAAATATTTTTTTATTTCAATTTGTATTTTTTTTCTTTGTTTTTTTAGGCTTGGCTATTAGCCTGCCTCGTGTGGACTGGGCTTCCAGTCTGGGTGGGCTAGAAGCCCAATTTACCTTGGACCGGGTCTCTAGTCTATGTAGGCCGGAAGCCTAGTCTATCTTGGATTGAGCCTCCAATCCCTTTCGGCTAGAAACCTAGTTTGTTTTAAAGGTTGGGCCTTGTTTAAAACCTGGCCTACCTTATTCAGCAATCGAGCCAAACACAAAGTCCAGCCCGACCACCCACTGTTCACATGTAGTGAACAACAGGAAGAAGATGATGACCAGTAAGGGACGTGCCTATTAGTATCATTGGGTAGAGGAGGTTGAGGTGGCTGTCCCAGCAGTGGTGGTGTCAATAAAGGTGGCTTGTGGTGGCTGAAGGAAGTATCAGAAGGTGTCAGGCTCACACTGCTATCACCTTTGTTGCCTTACCGGAGACTGTGGCTAGGTTGTTGGTGTGGAGGGGAAGCTTCCGGTGATGACGAGGATGGTTTTGGGTGGTTAGCTAGCCACTTTTGGTGGAGAGAGAGAGTTGCTGAAAGACGGGACTTAGAGAGAAAGGGGCTGTCAAACCGGGAGAGAGAAAGAACTGGTGCCGAGGAAGATGAAGGATGGTGGTATTATTTGTGTAATCTTTTTAGTTTTGCTTGCCATTTTTCTTGCAAAAAATTCTTTTACAACTTTCCCTCTCCCTCTTTGTGATTTTTCTGGTTTTTCAACTCTGTTACGTATTTCTTTCCCCCTGTTTTTTTCCTCCCCTCTGTTTGTCGTGCATGGTTATTATTTGTAGGAGAAACTAGTCTGCATCGGTGACTCAACCACTATGGCTGTCGGTGGCGTGATGGTCTACCAACAACGATGTGGTGGCCGTCAGCATTGACATATATGGGTTGTCGACAGGCGGTGCAGATAAAGGCATGAGGCAGGATGCAGATTTGGGAGAAATTGGAAGTG
Organism: Salix dunnii; assembly: GCA_015731905.1. Taxonomy (NCBI): domain Eukaryota; kingdom Viridiplantae; phylum Streptophyta; class Magnoliopsida; order Malpighiales; family Salicaceae; genus Salix; species Salix dunnii. The sequence goes on from CM027673.1 coordinate 5,478,660, forward strand.
CAATTTGGTCCTTCAATTTGTAATTTTTCTAATTACACCCCCAATTAGCTTTGAACTTTTAATTTTGTGCAATTATATCTGCATCAGAAATTCAATGTTATCCTTAACTTTGTGTGCCTTTTTTATTTTGGTCCCTAGTTTCCGATTTACACTATTTGACACTCAATTGACCATTAAACTCTCAATTATCCTCAATTTCACCCCTAATTTCGCAATTGGCATGGAAAAATTCAATTCAATCTCCGAAAATTCCAATCTTCTTAATTGAACCCGAATTAAGCTTTAGAACTTGATTTTTCATTGATTAAGCCCTTAAAATTAATTTGACCAATTTAAAGTGTAATTAAGTCCTTGCACTTAATTAAATCCTTCAATTGGATCCTAAATTAATTCCAAAATATAATTATACTTTAAATTGGCCTATGATTAAATGAAATTGACCTATAAAAAATATAATTATACCTTTTGACTTAATTTTACATGAATTTATCCAATGATAAATTATTTTTGCCTTAAATCTATACTTTCCTCTATTTTTGGGTACAAAAGAGATATGATCGGACTCTTGAAAATAACCAAATTTTTCACATTGATTTTCTACCAACATCAGCCCTATTTATTTTAATTTTGTTATTTTTGGGTACATTTGGGGGAGTAACCCAGAAATTGGGTTATGATAGTCACAATCCATATTTCAAACAAAAAATATATGCACTTTGTGTTTTTGACTTATCTTGTCTTCAAAAGCTAACTCCAACTCACAAGATACTTGCATATAGTACTCTTGCATATCATACTAATGAATATCTTTAAATCGGGGAAAATTGCAGATCGTACTGATGAATATCTTTAAATTGGGGAAAACACTACGATAGAAAGTCTTATAGTTTTTATCAAATCAATTGTTTAAGTTTTTAGGGACTAGTATCTAAGGGTACCAAACAAGACCAATATTTGCCAGTTATTATCAATTGATGAGCAACATGGATTTTCAAGGATGTCAGGGAGCATTGATTGCATGCATTGGAAATTGGAGAAATACCCAACCGCATGACATGAGATATATATTGGACATTGTCATGAACGTATTTGAAGATCTTACTGATGAATATCTTCAAATTGGGGAAAGCACTACGATAGAAAGTCTTAAAGCTTTTATTAAATCAATTGTTTAACTTTTTTGAGGATTGGTATCTAAGGGTGCCAAACGAGACCGATATTGGTCGGTTATTATCAAATGATGAGCAACATGGATTTCCAAGGATGTCAGAGAGCTTTGATTGCATGCATTGGAAATGGGAGAAATACACAACTGCATGGCATGAGATATATACTGGACATTGTCATAAACCTATTAAAATTTTAGAGGCGATGGCTTCACAAGATCTTTGGATATGACATGCCCTTTTCAGAATGCTTGGATCATTAAATGATATTAATCTTCATGATCGGTCACCTATTTTTGCTACACTTGGTGAAGGTCGTGTTGCCCTTGTCCATTACACAATCAATAGACATGAATATGCAATAAGATACTATTTAGCATATGAGATTTATCTGAATTGGTGAACCTTTGTTAAGACAATATCAAGGCCATTAGGAGCAAAGAGAAAATATTTTACAAGTAAACAAGAGTATGCAAGAAAGGAAGTGAAAAGGACATTTAGGGTGTTAAAATCTCTTTTCATAATAGTGCATGGACCTGTGCGATTTTGGTATGAGAAAACCCTTGCAAATATTGTGAAAACTTGCATGATAATCCATAATATGATTTTTGAGCGTAGATGTTTAATGAACCATGGATTTAACGATGAATAATAAATTAGTTCTTATATATCAGTGTCACATGGTGAAACATCAAAACTACATGATTTTCTTCAAACTCATAATCGAATAAGGGATACAGCAATGAACTCCCAACTCTAAGAAAATTTTATTAACATTTATGGGAACAATATGGTAATTAGTAAATGGAAATTAGATTAAGCTTTCTATGTTATCATAATTTTCTAGTATTTGTATTTTTTTTATAGATGTTATAATTCACTTTAATTAATCCGACTTCTTGTTATTGTGTGTTAGAAGAACTTCAAAAAAAAATTGAATTGACATAAATTTTATAACACAATAAAATATTATGAATTTATAAAATTAACATACTAACCAATATATTTAAAGTAACCAATCAGTTATAGCATAATTAATTAAAAATGCAATACCTTACAAATAATTTAATCAAATTAATCAAAAAATAAAACCCCTATTTTTCATAATTTCTAAATTTCTATTTTGAAAAGATGTTGCACAAACTGGATCCAAATTAGAAGTATCCATTTTCATAATTAGTTGCTCTTTCTCATTCCTGTCCAATTCTTATTTCTCTTAACTTTGTTTAATCATTATAGCTCGTTGCTCTAATATAATTTTTTATCTTGTTTTTTTATCCTCAATTTCAACTAACATACCTTGAACTGCTGTAAGAAATTTGTTACAATTATCTCCCCAACTTTCTTATTCCTTGTCTATGTTTAAATCATTTTTTGTACAACCTTCTAATCAATTGGTTTATCTTGATAAATAAATATTTCACTATCTTCTCCTAAATTAACATAATCAGGAGCAGTTGGAGTTGAAGAAGTTGTACTTGTATTTTCATGAGTGTTTGTTTCTTGTTTGACCATTAATGTTGACTTTCACACTCGAATTGTCATTTGGGTTCTTTTTTAAGATAACCCAACAATGTTCTATTAGAAATCGTTTGCCAACATATGAAGCATACATTTTTTTAGCATTGTTAATATGTTAAAACATATGAAATAAATAAAACTATGTTGAAAAATATGTGAAACAAACAATATAATATGGAAATTAAAAAAAACAAAAATTTAAAATTACCCTTGATTCTTCAATCATTCCACTTTGTTGATGATTTTCATTTTGGGTAACAAATCCAACTAATTTACCAACTTCTCTATTATTTCTTGCCATTTACTTGAGATGCTTATTTGAAAATGATTATTCAAGTTTCCTATGTTCTCTACAAATTAAGCATGCGTTCATGGCCAAAATTATCTTGTTTATTGTTTAACTCCTATAATTGGATTTTGCTTCTATTTTACCAAACACAAGTAAATAGTCTTCCTCTCGTGAGAAGTTTTTACTTCGTTATGAGTTTTGAATTGTATGAACAATTAAATTAGAGTCAATAGAGTCATAAGAAAGTTGATTAGAATCACTTGGTTGAGAAACAATATCTTCAAATTATAACAAAGTTGGTGAAAGAGTTTGGCAAATTTGAGTCTATCTACATAAAAAAAGAATTTATCTTAGTTATATAAACACACACACACACACACACACACAGATATATATGTATTCATTTGTTACTGTTTTTTCTTAGTTAATATTCATTTGCACACATTATCATCCAATCGAGAACTTACGTTACTCAATTTAGCTTGAATTTTGGGAATATGCTTGCTTGAATATAACAATAACATAGGATTGGTACTGAAATTAAATGTAAAACTCAAAAACTTAATTTTACTTCATTATTATCATTAGTGCATCTATATGAGATTGTACTTCATTAAAGCTACCAAAACATTCATCGCAACTGAAGAATGTATCGACAATAATTAACCACAATTGTTTCACTTATTTATATTCAATATGGTATTCATATCTTGTGTCGCGACGATGATTTTTGCGCTGCTTCGCGCCCCCTCATCACCCCTTTGGATTTAGGGGGAGACAACGGCGCGTGGTGAAAATGGGGTTGTTTTATAGCCGTAAAAAAAAATTACGACTATGATTCTAAGGAGTCGCCACCTAGTATTACGGTCATTAGGAAACCTACTGGTCTGCGAGAGTCTTGGGTAAGGGGACTTGTTGTGCAAGGGGAAGATGCATCACCCCCAGTGCACCCTACCTAAGGTAAGCTGCATTGTTGTTTGATTATATTTCTAAGTTAAAATTTTTACACTACATTTTCAAAAATACATTTTTTTTGTCTGCAAGTGTACTTTACAACGTAATTTTACACCACAGTTACAAGTTTTTTTTTTTTTATCTACGGGTGTACTTTACAATGTAATTTTACACCGTAGTAAAAATTACTTACGAGTGTACTTTACAATGTAAATTTACACCATAGTAAAAATTTTTATTTGTCTGCGGGTGTACTTTACAATGTAAATTTACAACCTAATAGATTAGACAAAAATATTTATAATTATTTTTGATATTTTGGCCAAATTCCAACGGATAATCATAAACTGGTTACGATATCCAATTTTCGTTTCAAAATATGAGAAAGATGCAACATAATTTTTACGAAAAATATGTATGGAAAAATCATGGAATTTGGCCGTATGCACAAAAACAAATACATTTTTTTATATTGTTTGAAATTTTTTTCAATAATAATAGTAGTAAAAAGAAATATATTTTTTTTGTATTTTTAAATTTTTATTATTTATTTATTTTTTTTCTTTTTTGGGAGGCTGTGGGCTGACAGCCCACCCTTAGGGGGAGCTGGGCTTCCAGCCTTCATGGGCTGGAGGCCCAGCAGGCTGTGGCTGGGCTGTCAGACACAGTGGGCTGACAGCCCAGTCTTAAGGGGCTGGGCTTCCAACCATCGCGGGCTGGAAGCCCACATTGATCTGGGCTGGGCTTCCATCGTGGGCTGGAAGCCCAACTTATTCGGGTCTGGGCCATCATTTCAGCCCATTTTCTTGCACGGGCCGGGCACAAAAGCCCAGCCCAATACATTTAAATCCATCCCTGCATGAATAGTGGGACGATTACGTCCCACTGCATGTAGGGACGCAAGGTAAGGGACGATGAATAGTGGAAATTCCAAATGTGGGGAAAGGCGCACCTGTTGGTATGGTCGGGTAGCTGAGGTCGAGGTGGTTGTCCTGGTGGTTGTGGCGTCGTCAACGGTGGCCTGTGGTGGCCGGAGGAAGCTTCTGAAGTTGCTGGAGTTCACGTTGCAGCTGCTGTTAACACGTCCTTTGCTTCACCGGAGAGTGGGGACGGGTTTCTGTCGTCGAGGGGAGGTTAACGGTGGTGCTACGGTGGTGTGAGGGTGTTTGACTAGGGAACAGGGACGGTGGCTATTTCACGACAGTCCTAGAGAGAGAGCGAAACGATCGGAGAGAGAAGAGAGCTGCAACAGCAGCCCTTTTTTTCTTTTGTGTTTTTCTCTTCTCCCTTATTTCCCTCTCTGTTCTCTCGTTTTTTCTGTGTTTTTACTCCTCTGTTCGTAAGAACCCTCTCTTCTCTTTGTTTTTTTTTTCGCCACTCTCTGTTTGTCCACTTTTCAGTGTTCTCCTAGTTTTACTCTCAGTTCATTCTTTTCGTTTTTTTTTTGCTTTTTCTCCCTCTTCATCTGCATGCTACGAACGGTATTTATAGGGAAATAGGCATGCATTTTGTGTGCGTGTGCTGTGGCCTCTGCAAAAGTGCAGAGGGCTGAGGCGATGCAGGTTTTTCCTGCATTGTAGCCTCAAAAATGCAGAGGGCTGAGGCGATGCAGGGGTGCTCCTGCATTGTGGCCTCTGCAAAAATGCAGAGGGCTGAGGGCATGTTTCCTGCACTATGGCCTCTGTATTTTTGCAGAGGAAGGGAAGGTTGCAGTGTCATGTTCTTGCACTGTTCAGGTGTCGGAACAGTGCAGGGACATGTAAAATTGGTGTGAGAAAAATACAATTTGGTCCCTCAATATTTAATTCGTTCAATTGCACCCCCGATTAGTTTTAAACTTTTTAATCTTATGCAATCGTATCCCCGTCAAAATTTCAATAGCAACCTTAAATGTGCGCGCCTTTTTTATTTTGGTCTTTGGTTTCCAATTTGTGCGATTTAACCCTCAATTGACTGTTATATTCTCAATTCGTTCAATTTGGCCCCTGATTTCGCGTTATTGACTTAAAAATTCAAATCGGTCTCTAAAAATTCCATTCTCATCAATTGAGCCCGAATTAAATTCAAGAAATTGATTTCTCATTGACTAAGTCCTTAATAAAATTAATTTGACCAATTGAAAGTATAATTAAGTCCTTGCACTTAATTAAATCCTTCAATTAGACCTTAAATTAATTCGCGATCATAATTAAACTTTAAATTTGTTGACGATTAAATCGAATCAACCCATAAAAATATAATTATGTTCTTTAACTTAATTTTTACACAGATTCGTCCAACGATAAATTATTTTTGCCTTGAATCTGTATTTTTCTCTATTTTTGGAACCAAAGAGATACGATTGAAACTCGCGACAACATCCAAAATTTCCACATTGATTTTTCTACCCACGTCGGATCTTTTTATTTTATTTTCGTTATTTTTATTTTATTTTGGGGAGTAACCCAAAAATTGGGTTACGACAGTTGCCCCCCTCTTTACAATGCTTACGATTAAAGTTTTGTAAAAGACTTTAGATAGTAAGCGTTGTAAAGAAAAAGAAAAGAGGATTTATCAGACCAAGAGATGGTTGATCCATCCAAAAATGAAAATGAGGACTATAACGCGTACTCATAAAGGGATGATAAGATAGGGCTAGAAAGCGCACTACCTAGGAATTGGGGTCGAAGGAGGACTCCCAAAAAGGATGGAAGGTGGTGGTGTTTGTGAATGACACAGGAAAATGGTTTCATTATAATGGGTGACCTACCCAGGTGAAAAATAGTGAAGATGATCTCATTGTAATGGGTGACCTACCCAGGTGAAAATGGTGAAGGTGTCATGGGAGGGAAAATATGGCTAGAAAGCGCACTATCTTAATTTATAATCGAGGGTTAGAAAACGCACTCAAAGATGAGGGGAAAAATAGGGCTGGAAAGCGCACTCAAAGATGAGGGGAAAAATAGGGCTGGAAAGCGCACTATTTTAATTGATGGTCGAGGGTCTGAAAATGCACTCGAAGATGAGGAGAAAATAGGGCTGGAAAGCGCACTATTCTCATTGATGGTCGAGGGTCTGAAAACGCACTCGAAGATGAGGGGAAATAGGGCTATAAAGCGCACTATTCACATTGATGGTCGAGGGTCTGAAAATGCACTCGAAGATGAAGAGAAAAATGTGGCTGGAAAGCGCACTGTTTTAGTTGATGGCGAGGGTTGGAAAACGTACTCGAATATGAAAGGGAAATAGGGCTGGAAAGCGCACTATTTTAATTGATGATTGAGGATTGGAAAACACACTCGATAATGGCTGAAAAATAGGGCTGGAAAGCACACTATTTTAATTGTTGATCGAGGGTTGGAAAACACACTCGAAGGTGAAAGGAAATAGGGCTGGAAAGCACACTATTTGAATTGATGATAGCTAGAAAAATCACCTATGTTCAAAAAGAGACATGATGTGCTATCTGAATTGCTTGATGACTGAAAGCATGCTCAAATAAGGAAAGAGATAGGGTTGAAAAACACTCTATCTGTGTTTGTTGAAAGGCTCGCAAGCGCAATCAGGGATGTGAAAGTGATAGGCTCGAAAGCGCACGCAAAACAACGAGTGGAGGTTTGTAAATTACAATCCCTCCAACACATTCTTAGATTTCTAATGGGAAGATGCCATGCATGATGGCATCCAAATTCAGGAAAGAAGATGAGGCTAAAAAGCGCGACACAGAGGTAAGAGCCTGGAGGCGTACACAAAAATGATGAGTGGAGGTTTGTAAATTACAATCCCTCCAACACATTTCTTAGATTTCTAAATGGGAAGATGCCATGCATGATGACAACCAAATTCAGGAAAGAAGATGAGGCTAAAAAGCGCGACACAGAGGTAAGAGCCTAGAGGCGTACACAAAAATGATGAATGACGGTTCGTAAATTACGGTCCCTCTAACACATTTCTTAGATTTCTAAATGGGATGGAATGCATGATAACACCCAAAATTAGGAAAGAGATAAAGTTGAAAAGCATGCTCAAGGAGATGGAAAAGGTGGGAGCTTGAAAGAGTGCACAAAAATGATGAATGAGGGTTCGTAAATTATGATCCCTCCAAAATATTTCCTATATTCTCAATGGGGATGCAATGCATGATGATGCATGTATACTTACCTGAGAAATATAGGTCCCCCTTTCTTCTTCATGTCTTCCTTTACTAGGGTTTGGATCATTGGCTTTGATGATTTCTTGCTTCTGCTTACTCGAGCCGCAACTTAAGATTTTGACCACTGGAGATGATAGATATTTCATATCAACAGGCTCTCCTGAGTTCGATCCAGATTATTTGAAAAGGATTGATGGAGCCAGCTTCAATTGCCTTTGTAGATTGCCCCCCAGTCTAGTCATGCCCCTCAAGTGTTTTGGGTTTCAAGAGTAGTGTTTGCATGAAAAGGGTTGGTTATTTGCGAAGATTATGTTTTATGTGGGAGTTTTGGAATTTCAAAGTCATTCCAAACACAAACTATCTTGATTGCCACAGTCAGGTCCCGCCACACCTGCGTTTTAGGCTTCAAGTGTTTCCAGGTGAGGGATGGTTATTTGCAAAGATTTTTCATGTAAGATTTTTTTTTTTGGGATTTCAAAGCCATTCCAAGCACAAAAACCAATTTGATATTTGTTTAACAAACTTGTTCTCGAAAGAATTCAAGTGATCTCATTGTCAGGTTTTATATCGATTTTGACAAGAACATGAAGTGGTGCTTGTTTGCATGTCTTGTATTTTAAAAAGACTTTGATCAAGTTTGGTGAAGCATTTGTATGGCTTGTTTCACATGGAAAAACATTGCTTATCGATCCAGATTGCTTATATTTGATCAGAAAGGGCTTTATCAGGCTTGTAATGTAGGCTCAGGTTACTAGCTACGAAGAAAAGATATTGGAAGGCTCAAAAGGTATTTGAGGGTTTTCTAGACTAAGGATCACTTAGTGCTCACTCTTAGAACTCGTTTTAGTCCTCATGATTGATTTTCATGACTTGTCATGCCCCCCGGTATTTGTTTGGGCTTTTTCCTAGATATGCCCCCTAGTATTTGTTTGGGCTTTTTATCATGGGTTTTGAGTACTATCATGTTGACTCGATTTGTTGTAACGTACTAAAACTCCTTTTATGTTTATAGCCCACAATTTTATTTAGGTATCTCTTGATATGCCCCCCGGTATTTGTCTAGGCTCTTGAGAATGAGTTTTTAGCAATGCCATCATGTTGACTTGACGTGCCCCCAAGAATTTTGTTTGGGTTTTTATTGTGACATGCCCCCTAGAATTTTGGCTTTCTATGTTGGATTTTTAGTACCATTAAATTGTTGAATTGATTTACTAGTGTACTAAAAATCTTTTTATGTTTATGCCCCCTAGCTTTCTTTGGGCATCTTTTGTCATTGAAGACTATTTTGTGATTGAGAGTTCTTCTCTCTTCACACTTGCCCCCCCCAGTGTAGGGTGTGATCCTTGTCAGGGTTAATTATAAGAAAAAATAATTATTAGGCTCAAATAAGGACTGCAATGGAGATTTAGGACTTTGTGAAGGCATATCAAAGATGGCCTCTCTTCATTTCAAAATACATGCATTCTAAATCGCTAAGCTTTGCTTTTCCATGCGAAATATTTTTTTGAATTTTTGGATTATTTGTTTAGCTAAGTGCTTAGCTTTATTATGCAGATTTTTGGGGTATGAGATCACCCTTCAATGAAATCCTTTGAATTCCCAGAACACATTTGTTAAACAAAAATCAAATTGGCATTCCTTTTTGTACTAGACTTTGATTTGAAATTATGGGATCATGTGTAATTTAGATGAAAGGATATAAGGAGCACTTGTGTTATAAAACGCGTCATAAACACAAGAAAATACATGATCATTGAAAAGAAATGCTTGCTTAACAAGAAAAGTCTTGTGGCGTTACAAGTAGAATTGCCGACAAGTCAAAACATGAACATCATGTGCGGACATGACCAAAATAAAAGGAAATCATCAAAGAAGACTTCATCTTCTGATATCGGCACCCTCTATTTTCAAAAGCTTTTGCCGATGTCATTTAACAGTGCAAACACTTGGTACCCCATTTCCGTGAAGCTTAATTGGGTGCAGGACTTGGATTTTCATCGAATGTTATCCACCTTGCTTTAATCAATTGCATGAGCTTCTTTTTGAAAGCGCCACAAGTATGAATACTATGTCCTGCAGCTCCAGCATGGTATTCGCAGGTGAGATCAGGTTTGTACCAATCAGGGTAAGGTGGTTGCAAAGGTACCTGAGGTTCTGGAGCTACTTGCCCAATGCTTACTAGCTTTTGATACATCTCATTCAAAGGCAAAGGTAGTGGAGGTAGTTGTTCGTGGGTTTTCTGGTAATTTCTTTTAGGGAAATTTTTAGGTGGATCTTTGGCTTGAAGGTTGATGTTGGCAATTTGAGAGGAAGAGTTATTTTGGAATTGGCTTTTACTACCCTTGTAATTATCTTCAAAATGCTCTACATCTTTTCTCTTGCCTTCAAAGTCCCTTTTCTCCACAGGTGCAAAAATTCTACCACTTCTGATCCCTTGCTCTATTCGCTCCGCCACGGCTACAGCATCCATGAATTGTTGTGCTGAACTACCCATCACATGCTTGTAATAGGGCACTCTTAACGTGTTGGCGAATAAAGTCACCATCTCTTTATCTAGAAGTGGGGGGTGCACCTGTCAGCAAGATCTCTCCATCTCTGAGCATATTCCCTTATGCTTTCTCTGTCCTTCTTTTCCAGGTTGGACAAACTTGTTCTATCAGGAGCAATGTCCATGTTATACTTATATTGCTTAATGAAAACATCTACCAGATCTTTCCAGCTACGGATCTTGGTGCTGTCTAGTCTCATGTACCAATTTAAAGCTGCCCACTCAAACTGTCTTGGAAAAAATGCATAAGTAATTTTTCATCATGCACTACTTCTGCCATTTTGTTACAGTATGATTTTAGGTGAGTGAGGGGGCACTGTGTCCCAGTGTACTTGATAAATTCAGGAACACGAAACTTTTTTGGTATCACGACATTCGGAACTAGACACATCTCAGCAGCATGTACTGGGTCATATAGGTTCACCCTTTCAATGGCCCTTATCCTGGCTTCCAGGGTTGCCATCTTATCCTGGTCGATACCCCCTGATGCTTCTATAACTGTTGGAGTTGGCGCAGGTGTCGGCACTGCTGATTGCATGAAAGCTGGGTTTTGTTGCAGATCCTGAACCCTTTCTCCAGTCACCTCTTCCTGATGGTTCATTGCTTGTGCTGGAGCAGCCGCTGTGGGTCTAGTCGAAGGACCCTCACCAGAGGTATTTCTCAATGCCTGCTCGAGTAAGCTGGTGAGACTAACCACACTAGCTTTTATAGAATCTAGTTCTTCTTGGAAATGAGCATCACGGCGTGCACGCTCTTCATCCTCCATATTTCTCTACTGGAGTCGAGTGGTAGGAACTCTTCGGGGACCTATATTTCAATCTGTTGATGATATGTTATGTACAATGATGAATGCATACAAATGTAGATGTATGTGTATACACATGGACAAATTATCAGGGAGTTCGTACCCAAAGTCAAGTTCTAGGCCATTACATGAGGGGTAAGCTTTCTATCTAGTCTCAAAAGGTCTATGAACTGCCCAGTGACTACCTTACATGAAGGTAGTATGGGGGTTTACAAGAAATGGTTGGAACACGATGTGACCGCCATTATCAAGTAAACACACAGATCATAGTTGGATGTTTCACGAATCTGAACCCCGACTGAAAGTCATGAGGCAGACCGCTAATCCCCACCTAACTTAGAATTGGGTTTATTCAAGAAATAAAATGAATGAGGATATTAATTCAAACTCAATGATATGCATGACTTGAAATTAAAATGCATGCTAAAGCAGTAAAAATGCGAGTAAAAAAATGAACTTAAAAATAACAATCAAAGAAATAATGCTCAGTCCAGCGATGTCCTCAGTGGAGTCGCCATCTGTCGCGACGGCGATTTTTGCGCTGCTTCGCGCCCCGTCATCACCCCTTTGGATTTAGGGGGAGACAACAACGCGTGGTGAAAATGGGGTTGTTTTATAGCTGTAAAAAAAAATTACGACTATAATTCTAAGGAGTCACCACCTAGTATTACGGTCACTAGGAAACCTATTGGTCTGCGAGAGTCTTGGGTAAAAATTGTTACCTGCGTTCTTGAGTTTAAGGCAAGTAAGATGGAGCCGAGGAAGAGAAAAGTGCAAAGCCCAACCAATATACAAAGAGAGGGGACAAAACAAGGATGTTTAGTTGTGATAATGATGGGTCTAGCTGGATGTTGTCGTCGTTTTGTGTGTTTAGGTGGTTTGATGAGGAAGATTTGATCTATTGAGACAAAGGAGAAGAAGATGAATAGAAAAGTTAGGGACGTTGGAATATTGGGCACACAATTTTGATGATGTTAATTGAGGCTTTTTTTCTTGTTCTATTTGGTTTCCAAGAAAAGCAACAATTCTTCATCTATTGTTCTCTTATATTGTGTTTTAATTCACGAATATAAATAGTATTCCAACGTGTATATTTTTTTTTATCTTTTTTTTTCTATCAAAATGTGTAGAATAACAACTCAAGAGCAGTAAGGGAATTTTAGTTATTGAAATAGTTATTCTGTTGAAGAAGTCAAATGTTAAGATAAAAGCTAAAAGAGTAATTTTTTAACTTTGATTTTTCAAATAGCTTATAAGTTAAAGTTGCTTATGTGTTGGAGTTGTTTTTAACCTTGGTAAGCTTGTTTTCAAAAAGTAAGGAGTCGTTGTGTATAAAAATTGGATGAGCTGACAAATTAACTACTCGTGATTGAGTTCAGTCAAAGTTGTCAATTTTATTTTGTCTAGAGTGACCGGTATATCTCATTTTAGTTCAAAAAATAGAACAAACTGGAACAGATTTTATCTCGCTCATAATCTCTATTCATTCTGTAAATTCCACCTAAAATGTGCTTGGAACATTCTTGTTACATTCCGCCTATTACGTTCCAGTCAAAGAGTATTTTTTAAAATAATAAATAGTTTTACTATATCAATCATATCTCTTAGTCTAGCCGTTTGATTAAGATGAATATTACGAGGAGTTTCATTACATATTTCTACATATTCAATTAAAATTTTAGAGTAATCAGAGAATATAACAACGTTGTGATATTGATGATAACATTCTCATAATATTATCTAGGTTCATGAGTTTATTCAGAAAAATAACTTTATTGTGTCTTGTTTTTAGATTGAATTTTTCTCAATTTCATTATCCAACAATGAGTTTATTAGGAATTGAAATTTATAATTTGTTTTGATTTGCTTTATTTAAGGTTATCATGATCTTATAACATAGGTCACACTTTTGAAAAGTTAACTTAGGTTAACCCGAGTGCATTCAATACATCGTCGTTTCAATATTTTTTTTAAGATGTCAACTTAATATTTTTAGTTAAACTATATTTTTATCAAATTTAAATGTTATGTTTTGACTCATCATGTTGATCAAGTTATATCGGTCAAACTCTCATTTTTCTTATTTTTGAAATTTAAATTGAACAATTTGAAATAATTTTATTTTTGGATTTG
>CM027673.1:5497207-5532207 GCA_015731905.1 Salix dunnii
TTTTCCTGGTATACATGCACCCATGACTCTAGCTATACAGCATCGAAATATTAATTAATAGTTATAAGATGTTATGGTATGGACAAGTTTATCAGTTCATTAAAAAATGGAATTCCATTGTGTCCTTTTCATTTCATTAATGGTGTCAGCTCTATCAAAATTTCTGCAAGCCATTATGGGATGTTATATCATACATGGTCTCCAATGTGCCTATGCCTACTCCTGGAAAGGACCTGGTCTTGTTTGCCATTGAGAATTGCCTGCTTTCCGTGGAGGCTCTACTCAAAGATGGACTCCCCCATGTTGAGGTATGACTTCCTGTCCCTTCGGTTTTGTTAGCTGGATTTTGCCTTTGTTGATTGTTTGGTGTAGTGGAGGGTTAACAAAAATTCACATTATTATACAGTAAATGAGTTTTGATTTTGCTGAATGCAGATATCATTTTAGTCATTGGTACAGTATTTGGATGTGGACAACTTGCTAAAACTTTTTACAGCTGTGTTACTTGAAAGGCTATTTTACAACATTTCAACAAGTATCTCTCTGAATTTTGCAGAGATAATAATTGTTTAAGAGAATTGATCAAATTTAAATACCATTTATTTGATTCTCTTAACTATTCTCACTACAATGAAAATTTTTAGAAGTCATCAGGGATTTGTTTGCATGCTTATTAAAACTTGTGCAATGGTTTTATTGGTCAAGTTTCTGAATCATCATTTGCTCAACTTTAGGTTCCTGATTATGTATTAATAGCCTTGAATTCTGCTTCAACTCTGTTATGTTATGCATACAAGAATGATATGGTGAATTTCAGTTAGTGATGTTGGGTATGAAATATCAGTTTAAATGCACTCTAAATGGCAGTGATGTTGGTATAGTTTTTATAATATATAAGAGATGGATGTTCAGTTATTTGCTTAAATGAGAATTGGAGAAGCATAAAGACGAGCAATTATTATGAAAATGCCAATAATGATGGTTATACTTGTTGCCAGCAATTAATTTTGTAGCTTGAATGCTTGTTAGTAGTTATTGCACTGCTAAGCATGTAATTACATATAACGTACAACACTTCCCCTGTCTCCTCATTTTTTGTTATTTCCCCTTCCGGGTGGTAAAAAAGAGAACCCAATAGTGTATTGGTTATTCCAGGAATCCTGGAGCTTCTAATCTTCTGGTGTTGTATGCTTAGGACAAATACTCCACAAAAAGATGCTCTATAATTACTTTTAGTCATACATTTAACCCGTATAATATTTCGATCTTATTATGATGTTATCAGATAGAATGTGTTTCCTAGGTTTTCTGGTGGTACTAGTGAATCAGTTTATATGTTTTCTGTAACACTGTAGTATAACCTTGTACTTGTCCAGCTATTTCTAATGGTCAATCTGGTGATTGCAGTTTGTTCTTTAGAGGAACTTGATTTTAGATACTTGTGTTGTATCATGTAGGTGCTAAGTTTTCATCATACAAAATTCAGGATGGATAGTCTTAATTGGAGAGCTTAATTATTTTTTGTTCTTATTTTTATTCTAGTACTTGTTAGATTTGTCCATTCTCTGCAGGTTAATATTCCTAAAGTTCATTGCATCCATTTTAGGTGGATACCGGAATTTCTTTGTATGACTCTCCTGTCTTTTTTCCTTTTCTTATTATCTTATTGAATTAATTTTAAAAACTCTTACCATGACCCACCTTCAAATTAATTTTACCAAGTTAGCTATGCGTAGGAAAACACTGCAACTCATGCCTTCAACACTCAAACATTTTTGAGGAAGCGCTCTCATATTCCTGGGTTTGGAATGGGTCCCGTTTGCTTTAAACTAGGATTTGTTTTCATCCTATCTTTCCTATCATATTTTAATCTTATCTTTAACCTTCTTTTCTTTTTTCTTTAAAGCAGCTCGCATAATCCTGTGGTGGTGTTGCTTTAATGAATTGTTAATTGTCAGAAAGAACATAGAAATGGATATTTTAGAGCGTCTAATGGAGCATCCTTCAAGCAAGTATGGCAGCACAGTCTCAACAAATTGTGATAATCTTAAGTAATTTTCTGTTTTTAACTATTTGCTAATATTTCTTACAATGATTAAAAAAACAATTAAAAAAACTGCTCATCAATCCGTTAAATTTGGTCTTTGTCGATAATCCAGCTTCAGCCAATGCTAAAGTTAGAGCAACCATAGATAAAACCATTTTGTGTTTAATTTATGCTCTCTGCTCCTCCTGCTTGCTCATACAGATAGAAAAGGGGGCAAACAAAGAATATACAGCTACTGATTACTTGGAGACACTTTCTTGAGTTCTTCTAGGATGCATGGAATTTAACCCTTTTTCTTTTCTTTTCTTGATGAAGGATTATTATCACTTTCTTTCAAAATGGACATGTCTAGTTTCTGAGCTGTTGTGTTTTTATTTTTATATTTTTTGCAGGTCAGCCAATTATTCAGCTTTAGTAACAACACAGCTAATTCTGGTGGCATTACATGTGGTGGTCTTCTTTGTCCATATTTCGTTTGTTTCACGACTTTTTATAGCCTCCTGCAGGCTTCACTTACTTGCTTTTATCATGTTTCATGTCATTGTGAAGGTTGGCCTGGGACTTATTGATACTGATGCTTGGCACATGATTGAAACAATAACAGAGAAGAATAATATTGGATACAAGCAGTAAGTTCATATCAGTTACTGGGGAACTCTTCTGTAAAAGCCCAATCCATGTGATCTCCTGGACTGTCTTCCCCACACCCAAAGGATTGTAAGGATTGGCAGGAGCTGGGTCCAAAGCATGTTTAGCGGAGATCCATCTAGAGCAAAAGCTTTTGGTCGTGCTCGTAAAGGGACTTCTGATGGCACTTCAGGTTTTTTTTTTCGTAGCAGTGGGCACCCATATTACAATAATTTTGTCAACCTAATATCACCCTTTTTTCATTTTCTTCTGTCATTACAACAATGCCGTTTATTTCTGATTCGAGCACTAAATGAAAATGGAACCCCTAGACAACAAGATTCTTCTGCTGCTGGGCAGAAGAAATTTCAAACCAATGTTCGCATACTTAGAGGCCATAGTGGTGTCATTATTGCCTTACATTGTGTTACCAGAAGAGAGGTCTGGGATCTAGTTGGTGACCGGAAAGATGCTGGTGTCTTTATCAGTGGAAGCATATAATGCATGGTATTGTAGCATAACAAATTAATTTCCTTCCCTGTATAATTCCCTTACACAATTCATGTCTGGAGGTTTAACAGCAGAGCCGTGCTTACAGATCACTCTTTGCTACATGTGTTAAAGCTTCTGTTTCTTGGCTCTAAATTGAAGGAATCAAGACAGGAGCATTCAAACTTCCATGTCACTCTGAAACAACCATGCCTTATTACTGATTAGTTATATTGCCAATCCTGAAATCCAACGTGCATGTTTTCCGTGTAGATCATAGCCTTTGAGTCATCACATACCAGGATGAACTGAAGGATGCAATTATGAAATCTTAACAACATTATTGTATTATGCAGGTTATGATCTGGGAACCTAGCATTCGTGGTCATTCCTCCTCCTGTGATCGACCTTAACATTTGGGGGCTGCAGAACATCCCAGCTTCTTGAAGAGCTGAATGGCCATGATGCACAGGTTTGCCTATCATCTATGCAAGTTTTATATATTAGGAAGAGGACTAGAAAGGGTTTGCAGAGTTGCATGCACTGCTGATCTAATATTTTGATGTTCAAAAGTTGCATCAATCTAGCATTGAATTCTCCGTGAAAGGTTCTTTCAATTGTGCGTGTCAAGATATCGGTGTTAGAAAATATTAGCTTCTTTTTTTTACTTGTTGTGCTACTTTCTCTCTTGATTTAACAAAAATTATGCTATAACCGAAATGTTGGCTACCAGGTGGGGGAATGCTAGATTGAATTTGAAACTATGTAGGATTGACCAAAAGTAATAGTGTTTGAATGGGGTAACCAAATTATTAGTTATGCTAGATTGATTGAGCAAGTTAGAAGGGTTAGTCGAGGTGAAAATGATATTCATGAGAGAATATCAAATTATGATTTATGAGTAACGAATAGATTAATTTTTTTATAGGTCATACTTGGGCAAATTAAGGGTACGTAGATATCTTATCATATTTTGTGAATTGTTGGGGGACAAAGTTATAAACTTAATTATGTAATTTTAGGGATTTATTTGTCTAATTTAATATTTTATAATGTATGCAAAATGTATGAAGACTTGAATATTATTTGTGGCACTTTATTCATGTTCTATTCTATTTTTTTAATTAATTATATGAAAATGACAAATTGTATGTTAAGAATTCATAATTATTTGGTAGTCCAAACATTGTAATTAATTATTGAAAGTACTTCTCATTTTTTCTTGAATATATTATATAGATGTTTAATAAGTTGTTTGCACAATTAATATTTTATGGTTAATGTGAGATAAATGAATGGAAATGAAAAGATGAATATGGAGTGATGAGACATAAAAGAGAAAATATAAGTCTGTGAATTGAAATATAAAAAGTGATCAATTATTATGTCTAATATATATAGAAGACTTTGTTGAGATCCTAACAAAGTCATATATATATGACTTCCTGTTGAGGTATGACTTCCTGTCCCTTCGGTTTTGTTAGCTGGATTCTGCCTTTGCTGATTGTTTGGTGTAGTGGAGGGTTAACAAAAATTCACATTATTATACAGTAACTGAGTTTTGATTTTGCTGAATACAGGTATCATTTCACTCAATGGTACAGTATTTGGATGTGGACAACTTGCTCAAACTTCTTACAGCTGTGTTACTTGAAAGGAGATTTTACTTTGTTCCAACAAGTATCTCTCTGAATTTTGCAGAGATAATAATTGTTTAAGAGAAGTGATCAAATTTAATTACCATTTATTTGATTCTCTTTACTGTTCTCACTACACTGAAAATATTCAAAAGTCATCAAGGGTTTGTGTGCATGCTTATTAAAACTTGTGCATTGGTTTTATTGGTCAAGTTTCTGAATCATCATGTCTCAACTTTAGGTTCCTGATCATGTATTAATAGCCTTGAATTCTGCTTCAACTGTGTTATGTTATGCATACAAGAATGATACGATGAATTTCAGTTAGTGATGTTGGGTATGTAATAACTGTTTAAATGCACACTAAATGGCAGAGATGACTTGGGTTTGTGCAAGGCTCCATGGGTGTGTATTATTAGAGGTGAAGTGTGTTGTTTGTTTGATTATTATTTTAGCTGAACCTATCTTGTATGCTTTGGTTTACCAATACCAGGAGATGGTTTGTATTTGATTTCTTGGGAATGTTAGAGGAGTCAACATCCAATTATGTTATTGATAATTGGCGTGGTCTTCATTTAGATGTATTTATGTGCTGCTCTAGCCACCAGCTCCCATTGTTTGATTACCTTCTTTTCCAATTGTTAATCCCTGGGTTCATATACAATTAAGGAAAAGTACACTAGAAATTTAATGGATTTATTTTTGTCGTGAGCATTGGATTTCAATTAACATGATCTAAAATTTTTAGTCAGCAGTCTTTCTGAAGATGGAAATTAAGTAAAAATCACAAGACTGGTTTTGAAATTAAATGTATGCATATCCTTTTCATATATACATGCTCTCTTACTCAAGGCCACAGGCTGTGCTAAAATGTTGTCTGCATTCTTTACCAAAGCAACCGTTTATCTGCAAAATCTTGATTTATCTTATCAAGAATTTCAAATTCTTGATGCAGGTATTCACTTTTCACCCTTGCATTAGAGGCCATATGTCATTTGATTTATTCCTTTAGGTGGTAGGTGAGTTTTAATTATTTGGAAGTTCACTGCTCGTTTATCAGACTAGAATATCACTTATAGGTTTGTCTTCTTATGCCGGAACCTTTTTTCATCTTCCTGCAGCTGAAATGTTTTTCTTTCTTTGGATTGGCTAATCGTATATTCATGTCTTCATGTGATTCTCTTATCAGCTCACTTATATATTTTTTTTTTATGTTTGTTGTGCTGAGGCATGTCTACATTCCATTACTATTTTTCAGTGGAGTTTACCGCGTTGATCCTCCTACACCTTATATGATGGGTCTCCATTCATCTGTTGATACACCCTACAGTAGATGGTGTAAGGTTTTTGCTTAAAATTATCGCTGAATCTCTTGTTTGGCTTAATAAATGATGTCTTAGTGGGTAATATTTTATCATGCCTTATTCTTTATTGTTTGTGCTTATATTGTATTTTTCTTTAGCAGGAATTTGGCAGCATTTTCATTATTAGCTCTTGTGTCAAGGACAGCTCAACTAAGTAGAATAGTTTGAAAATGCTATGATATGATTTCTATTTTTGCTGTATAGAATGCACAGCATGAACTAGTGCATGTTTTCTAAGCTTCTTGGAAAGACCAATTAATTAATATACACATTCTACTCAATAGAGATCACTGAGTTTTTGTTTGCCAGGCTACACCCTTGATGGATGAACTGTTACTTGTACTATAATCATTTATGTTTTTTCAGCCTCTATCCCCATGCCTTTTACTTTTGCATGGCCAGCCTTGAGTTGGTCTACATAGAGAGCTTGATATTTCTATTGGCTGTTAGTTAGTAACTAGGATAGAAGAGTGAGTGCCTGCATTTTCTATACTGAATGCATTCATCATATGATGTAACTTGAAATTGAATCCTGAAATGAATAGAACTGTGATTGCAATGTTGAGCAAATTGTGGATGGATTCTCTTGAAAAATGGTTTAAATAGTGTAGGGTTATTTACAACATACATTGCATAAGTAGAAGGTCAAATGCAGAATGTGGGTAGGATCCTACCAGCTAAAATACTACATAAGAGAGTTTCATATTACTCTTGAAATTTTTTTTGGTTAGCAACCTAAGATATAATGACATGTCTGGGTAGGGATCACTTTTACAGTTTAAGATCAAAGCATATAACATTTTGGGTTGGAGATATAATTACGAGAATTCTGTCATGTAATCTGATTCAGTAGTATGCTGGGGACTTACACAACATGAGTCATTATATTAAATACCATAGGATCATGTAAAGCTCACAATTAGGTGTTTCCTTTGCATCTTCATCTTAGGGTATCTAGTACTTAGGATCCTGGCTCCTCATTCTCCTATTTTACTCTTTGATTGGTGGCAGTTTATCTCTCCAATTAAGGTGTTGTGCAAATATTGTCCAGTATAATAATCATTTTCATGTGTAGCAGCACTGAGAGGCAACCATGCACATTAATATACTTCTCATTACTATTAGATGGTAGCAGATTGCTCCATGGTCTTGTAGCATTTAGAACCGAGTAGAGGTAGATCCCGTGGTTGACCCTAGCTAGTTTTGGAATGAGAGCTTAGCTTTGACTATTGTTATGTTGTCTTTTATTTCTTATACAGGCTGACATTCAGTCAATATGCATCTTCTTTTGTAATTGCTCTACCTTTCTGTCTCTACAGGTTAATATTCCTAGAGCTCTTTGCATCCAGTTTTTTTGTTGGTTGATTTGGTTCTCCAAGCATCTACTTTATTGTTGTTTGCAGATAAAAGAGCTCTTAAACTCCCATGGCTTCTTGGATTATTGGGAGAGAGAGGTATTGGTTATGATGAAAACAATTATAATCGTCATGACAAGTTACAAGACGCAATTGGAAGGGGTCAGAATACCATTTCAATTCTTCCCTCTTCGTTGGTAGAGCCTAAATTTTTAACCATATCAGATCCATATATTGAAATATTGGGTAAATTCAAGCTCTTACATATCTTAATATGTGAAATTGATACAAATACACCTTGAATGATTTTATTTTATAACATTATAGTAACATTGATGTCCTTGTTTCTTTCAGGATCAGACACCAAAATTACTTACGATAGGTTTCTCTCAAGCATCAGGTCAAAAGAACAAGAGGAGAGAAGGAAGCAAATTTTTGCAACAACAAGCGGGGCTTTTGTATACAGAAAGTATGCTCCTAGGTTGTGTACCACATAACTTTATTCTAATTTTCATCGGGTTATTTTGATTTGTAATAGCAAATTCCTAATCTCTTATTTCTGGACCAGTTCACCATCTGTGCAAGTTGGCAAGGACTCTCTTAGTCCCATGGAGAGGCTTGTAAGTTTTTATATTATAATTGGTGCAGCATTATAGTTCCAGTATTTAACACATATAGGAATGTGTGTGGAATTTTTATATTTCATTACATCATGTTATAATCTCAAAACAGAGTAACTCATATTAACTAAACCCTTAAGTACTACCTCTCCTAGATTATTGGGAGTTGAAGGGTTTTCCCCATTTAAAGTTTCATTGTAATCAATTAGAATATCAGACATACCTCGAGGAATGCAGACTATCATCCTAGCCGCTTGAATATGTGTTTATAATGTGGACCAGTTTCATCCGAGAAGGCTTCTTTTTTGTTGTCTTTAATTTCTCCCATATTCCTGGGTTTGGAATGGGTATTGTTATTGCTGTTTTCTCTTGATGGAAGGAAAAGTCATGCTTACAATGGAACCTGGTATGCAATTAAGTTAAGGTTGTAAGTCTAGGAAACATCATTTAACTTTTCAAAGATGCAACTTACATCCATGCAATATAATTACGAATAAACTATGCAAGCATAGGTAAAATTTATTTGTTCAGTCATATTTCTATTTTTATGGTTCTGCAATATAGAAAACAAAATATAATTTTGATAGAATTTCAAGTTGATAACAATGCTGAAATTTGCTTTATAGTTCAAAAGAGTTATGCATATTGATTGATGTTTTGTTTACTGGCTTTGCAGCACTGATCGAGTCTAATGCGGAGAGGATTGGTGGTAATGGATTTATTGATGTATATGGGAGAATATACACTTAGTATGTTGGAGAGAATAAACTTATTAAATGTTTTCTGTGTTTATGATTAAGCTAACTTCGTGTTGGATTTTATTCTTGCAGGGATGGCACTATGAATTGACCGATGAGCAGTTTGTTGCTGTGAAAGAATTGGTATGTAGAAGATGTATCATGGCTTTCTTTTAGCATGGGAGAATTGGTATTGGTTGAAAATTTCTAAAATATATCTTTGAATTACATTACAAAATTAAGTCATGGTGTATTTGATGATTAAGTTCTTTGTTGAATATCCATGATGATCACCCACTTACAAGCAAATTGTTGCTTCAGAATCTAAGCTTCTTTTACTCTCCCTGACTAAGCCTTACCCTGTGTGACCTTTCATGTTACCTAATTCCCTAAATTTTATCCGGTGTAAAACAACAATTAGCTGTGCAACCTCCTGAAATGATATGTCAACCATTAGAGACGCCCTTGAAGTTTTTGTTGAGATGTATAAAAGAGATGCGAATAATGTTTCTCGACTATGTTTAACATCATCTCATTTCTCTGTCTCTATGGGAGGAGCTACGGTATGCTTTCAAAAAATTTCTGCTCGATTTCATTTTTTTTCATTCCTTAATTTTATATGTATATATATAGTTGCATTTCAAATCTTCTACCATGATCAACTATATGATCTTCCTCTTTTTCTACTTTAGAATCTTCACCCACACCTCAAATCATTCATTGTAGCCCGCATTTCAAATTCCTTTTTTTTATGACTATAAACTATTAATCTACTAATGATCTCATTAAACTTACTCGTTTGTACTTCATCATAACTTCTCTTTTAATGTCTTTTCTCTATAGCCACATGTATATAACTAATTGCAAGTTTAGAAATGTAGAAAAGTATTTTTACATAATATAATATATTTCCTCTACTTTTTTTGATCGGCCAGAGCACCACTGTTCGAAAATAAGCATGTTTTCGTGAGTATTTTTTGTTTCTTGCTATAAAACAACAATTGATTTCACCGATCACCACCACCTATTTGGATAAGTGGACAAGATTGTCATGGGGTCCTTTTTAGTTTCCTTGTATGATTGTCAGAATGTCTGTTGGAAAACAGCATGGTAGGCGTATAATATGGCAAGAAGAGGGCATCTACATCAGCAAGAGCTCACACTCGAAGACTCTAAGCTAAATCCTCTTCCTTTTTCACTCTCTTCAGGTAATGATTTAATCTTTTTATACTCTTTGAATGCTAGTTCTTGTTAATATGGTTTTGTTTTAGTTCTGATATTATATTGGAATTTTGTTTGGATTGCATAAAGTAAAATATTTTTTTTTCCTTTTTTTAGCAAATTAAGGTGTTGGTAGTGTGACCATCTTGTTTTATATGAATTCAAAGGAATGATGATTAATTTTGTAGAATTCAATTGCTTTGTCCACGTATGTTGTTGTTTTATAGCAAGAAACAAAAAATATTCTCACAAAAACATGCGTATTTTTTAACAATAGTGTTTTGGCCGACCAAAAAAAGAAAGAGAGGGAATATATTATATTATGTATAAATACTTTTTTACATTCCTGAACTTGCAATTATCTATATACATGTGTCTATAGATCTAAACCATTGTTTGAAGACATTGTTTATAACTAGAAAAAAAGAGCTAATAGTAAAGAAATGAATCCTCAGAAAAACCTCATGTGTTTAATCTCACAATAAAATTTACTCATCTCATGCTTCATATAATTTATTAGGTTTTTCAGTCTAATAGTCTCACTATACTTTTTACCACTCTATTCATGTATTTAAGTTCTCAAAAGTAACTAAGCAACTTATCAAATAATCAACAAAATTCATACTAATTTATTTTATATTTAAAGAGTAAAAAATAAAAGTTTATTCAAACTTCTCAAAACAAAACTTAAGAACACACTATCAATGTAAATTTGTGTGAATATAATGAATTCAAAGAAAAAATAAAATCAAGAATTGTTATTAAAAATAACAAAACTATGAAAATCAAGAAAATAGAGAAAACAATGCAAAACTATGATCCAACCGCATGTTTATGAATTTGATCTTTCTTGATAAATATTGAACTGGGTTTGTCTAAAAGATTCATAGTGTTTAGAATGATTTCTATAAATATACGCACTAGGGTGGAATGTGCTTCCACAGTGCCAGAAAGAAAACAATAAGATTCAACTCTAGTATATGAAAATATGTTTGATGAGAACAGAGATCATTACTGCCATTTACTTTTAGTGTCTGTTCACTTCTTAGTGGCTTTAGTTTTATATCATGTATATGGATTCTTAAAGACTGATATTTTTCTGTTTTTGTGGTTTAATTCTATTTATTATTTTTTTGTGAGATTTCTTCAAAAATATTTTTCTTTTTTGATGTAAAGACTTTCTGGATCATCACTTAACTGGATCCCGGAAGGCAATGCAACTAACATAATTTTTGGATCCATCACCCTCTGCAGTGTATCTGCCTAGTTTTGGTATTCTTAGAACTGCAGTGGAGGATTTATTTGCACTTTGCTTTTCCCCTGCAGGAAGTAGGTAAGTATCTTTAGTTATGGAAGGTTCTCTGATACGGTTAGCAATAGATGATAATTGGGACTTTACTAACTTTTTTGCTTTTTCCTGGTATACATGCACCCATGACTCTACTTATACAACATCAAAATACTAATTAATAGTTATAAGATGTTATGGTATGGATAAGTTTATCAGTTAATGGTGTCAGCTCTATCAAATTTTCAGCAAGCCATTATGGGATGTTATATCATACATGGTCTCCAATGTACCTATGCCTACTCTTGGAAAGGACCTGGTCTTGTTTGCCATTGAGAATTGCCTGCTTTTCGTGGAGGCTCCACCCAAAGATGGACTCCCCCATGTTGAGGTATGACTTCCTGTCCCTTCGGTTTTGTTAGCTGGATTCTGCCTTTGCTGATTGTTTGGTGTTGTGGAGGGTTAACAAAAATTCACATTATTATACAGTAAATGAGTTTTGATTTTGCTGAATACAGGTATCATTTCAGTCAATGGTACAGTATTTGGATGTGGACAACTTGCTCAAACTTCTTACAGCTGTGTTACTTGAAAGGAGATTTTACTTCGTTCCAACAAGTATCTCTATGAATTTTGCAGAGATAATAATTGTTTAAGAGAAGTGATCAAATTTAATTACCATTTATTTGATTCTCTTTACTGTTCTCACTACACTGAAAATATTCAGAAGTCATCAAGGGTTTGTATGCATGCTTATTAAAACTTGTGCATTGGTTTTATTGGTCAAGTTTCTGAATCGATCATCATTTGCTCAACTTTAGGTTCCTGATCATGTATTAATAGCCTTGAATTCTGCTTCTACTGTGTTATGTTATGCATACAAGAATGATACGATGAATTTCAGTTAGTGATGTTGGGTATGTAATATCTGTTTAAATGCACATTAAATGGCAGAGATGACTTGGGTTTGTGCAAGGCTCCATGGGTGTGTACGTATTATTAGAGGTGAAGTGTATTGTTGGTTTGATTATTATTTTAGCTGAACCTATCTTGTATGCTTTGGTTTACCAATATCAGGAGATGGTTTGAATTTGATTTCTTAGGAATGTTAGAGGAGTCAACATCCAATTATGTTATTGATAATTGGCGTGGTCTTCATTTAGATGTATTTATGTGCTTCTCTAGCCACCAGCTCCCATTGTTTGATTACCTTCTTTTCCAATTGTTAATCCCTGGGTTCATATACAATTAAGGAAAAGTATACTAGAAATTTAATGGATTTATTTTTGTCGTGAGCATTGGATTTCAGCTATCATGATCTAAAATTTTTAATCATCAGTCTTTTTCAAGATAGAAATTCTGTAAAAATCTTAAGACTAGTTTTGAAATTAAATGGATGAAAATCCTTTTCATATATACATGCTTTGTTACTTAAAGCAACAGACTACTAAAATGTTGTCTGCATTCTGTACCAAAGCAATTGTTTATCTGCAAATTCTTGATTTATCTTGTCAAGAATTTCACTATATTCTTAGTAAAATTAGTTCAAATAATACTTGCTAATATCTTTTAAGTTTTTAATTTTACTATTTTCTTCTGATGCAGGTATTCACTTTTAACCCTTGCATCAAATGCCATATGTCATTTGATTTATCCCTTTAGGTGGCAGGTGATTTGTAATTATTTGGAAGTTTACTGCTCGTTTATCAAACTAGAATATCACTTCTAGGTTTGTCTTCTTATGCTGGAACCTTTTTTCATCTTCCTAGATGAAAATTTTAGCTGAAATGTTTTTGCTTAAAATTATGGCTGAATCACTTGTTTGGCTTAATAAATGATGTCTTAGTGGGTAATATTTTATCATGCCTGATTCTTTGTTTTTTGTATTTATATTGTATTATTTTTAGAAGAAATTTGGCAGCATTTTCATTATTAGCTCTTTTTTGTCAAGGACATCTCAAATGAGTAGAATAATTTGAAAATGCTATGGTATGATTTCTAGTCCAAGTGTTTTAAGCTTCTTGGAAAGAACAATTAATTAATATACACATTCTACTCAATAGAGATCAGTGAGTTTTTGTTTGTCAGGTTACACCTTTGATGGATGAATTGTTACTTGTTTTGTAACCATTTATGTTTTTTTTAGCCTCTATTCCATGCATTTTACTTTTGCATGGCAGCCTTGAGTTGGTCTACGTAGAGGGCTTGACATTTCTATTGGCTGTTAGTTAGTAGCTAGGATAGAGGAGTGAGTGTCTACTGAAGGAGCAAGGTGCGCACAATTCAAAACAGGATGCATTTATCATGTGATGTAACTTGAAATTGAATCCTAAAATGAATAGAACTGTGATTTCAATGTTGAGCAAACTGTGGATGGATTCTCCTGAAAAATGGTGCAAATAGTAGCAGGGTTATTTACAGCATACATTGCTTAAGTAGAAGTTCAAATGCAGAATGTGGGTGGGATCATAACTGCTAAAATACTTCATAAGAGAGTTCATATTGTCAATTTGGCTGAATCATCCTCTCTACATGAGAGTCCAATTTATTAAATAGGAAGGAATCCTGATTTACATCAATCCTGATTTACATCACTTTCCTATAATTTTGGCCTAATGAATAGGAAGATACTTATCCTATAATTACACTCCTATTTCAGTTGTATTTCTATAAATCACAACTACTGCCTATGCTAACATCCCCCCTCAAATTGATGTTGGGTGATTAGTAACCATCAATTTGCCAACCAAAAACTGATGTCGTTGTCGAGTCATGGATTCGGAACACTTCAGCAATGTGAAGATCAGTGGAGATATGTGGAAGAGAAATAACATGAGCATCGACGGCTTGGCGGATAGAGTGACAATCCACTTCAATATGTTTAGTGCGCTCATGGAAGACGGGATTTGTAGCAATCTGAATAGCACTCGTGTTGTCCCCGCACTTAATTAAATCCTTCAATTGGATCCTAAATTAATTCTTAAATATAATTATACTCTAAATTGACCCATGATTAAATCAAATTGGCCTATAAAAAATATAATTATGTTTTTCGACTTAATTTTTACACAGATTTATCCAATGATAAATTATTTTTGTGTTAAATCTATATTTTCCTCTATTTCTGGGTACAAAAGAGATACGATCGGATTCTCAAAGACAATCAAAATTTCCACATAGATTTTCCTACCAACATCGACCCTATTTTTTTTATTTTTATTATTTATGGGTAGATTTTGTGGAGAACTCAGAAATTGGGTCATGACGGTTGTGCCCCTTTTTACAATGTTTATGACTAAAGTCTTCTAAAAGAGTTTAGATAGTAAGTGTTGTAAAGGAAATGAGAATGAGTTTACTATGCCAAGAAATGGTTGAACCATACAGAAGTGAAAATGGTGTAGATGATGGAATGGAAGATAGGGCTAAAAAACATGCTATCCAGGATTTATGGTTGAGGACTGGAAAGCGCTCTATTTAAGTTCGTGATTGAAGGTTGGAAAACACACTCGAATAAGAAGAGGGAGGATAGGGATGAACAATTCACTATCCTAGCTGATGGTTGAGGGTTAGAAAACTGATTCGAAGTGTGGAAAATAGGGTTAGACAATACACTATTTTAATTGATAGTTGAGGATTGGAGAACGCGCTCAAATAAGGAAGAAAAACAGTGTTGGAAAATTCACTATTTTTTGTTCATGGTTAAGGGTCGGAAAATGCACTTAAACAAGGAGAGGTATGGCTAAGAAACGCATTGTCCTAATTGATGGTTTAGAATTGGAAAATCCATACTAAAAAATAGGGTAAAAAAACACTATTTTGATTTGTAGTTAAGGGTTGGAAAATGCACTGAATCCATGGGAAAAATACGAGTAAGACGCGCACTATCCTAATTGATTGAGGGCTAAAACTATCATTGAATAAGGATGAGCGAGATGGGGTTGAGAACACGCTAACTGAGTTGATTAAGGGCTTGAGCACATGCACAGGAAAGTAATGAATTGAGATTTGTAAAGTGCAATTCTTTCTAAAACATTGCATAGATTCCTATGAAGAATTAAACGCATGATGACACTTAAATTCAAAGAAAAGGTAAGGATACAAGACACGCTTAAAGAAGTGAAAAAGGTAAGAGTTTGAAGGCATGTAATGAATGAAGGTTCGTTAATTACGATCCCTTCAAAACATTTCCTAGATTCTTAATAGAGATACAATGCATGATGATGCATGTATACTTACCTGATAGATATAGGTCCTTTTTCATCTTCTTGACCTTTTTTTTTAGGTTTAGATCTCTATCTTTAGCAGCTTCTTGCTTCCGCAACTTATGATTTTGACCATTGGAGATGATAGATCTTCCATATAAACATGCCCCCCTCAGTTTTGGTCAACATTCTTTGAAAAGGAATGATGGAGCCGATTCAATTGCATTTTTAGATTGCTCCCAATCGGGTCATGTTATACAAGTGTTTTAGGCTTCAAGTATTCACAGAAAAGGTTTGGTTATTTGTAAAGATGTAAGATTTCTGGAATTTCAAAGTCACTCCAAGCACAAAACCATTTTTATGTTTGTTTAAACAAACTTGTTCTCAAAAGAATTCAAGTGATCTCATTGTTAGATTTTATGTTGCTTTTGATGAGAGTGTGAAATGATGTTTGTTCGCAAGTCTTGCAAGTCAAAAGGTTTTGATCAAGTCGTGTGAAAACATTTGTAAAGTTTATTTTGAATGGAAAAGAATTGCCTACTCATCCGGGTTACATGTTTTGATTAGAAAGGGCTTTATTAGGCTTATAACATAGGCTTAGGGTTCTCGTTGCGAAAGAAAATGATATTTTTAGGCTCAAAAGGTGTGTAAGGGTTTTCTAGACTAAGGATCACTTAGTGCATACTCTTAAAACTCCATTTAGTCCTCATAATTGATTTGCATAATTACTTGACATGCCCCCAGCATTTTGTTTGAGCCTGTCTTGACATGCCCCCTAGTATTTTCTTTTGGACTTTCTATCATGGATTTTTAGCACTGCCATCATGTTGACATGCCCCCTAGTATTTTGTTTGGGCTTTTTTCATGGGTTCTAGTGCTATCATCATACTGACTTGATTTGCTATTGTATGCTAAACCCCCTTTTTTGTTTTTGTCCCACGACTTTGTTTAGGCATCTTTTGTCATTGAGGACTCTTTTATATATTGAAAGTTTTTTTTTTAATCTCTTTCGCACTTGCCCCCAGTGTAGGGTTAATTATCAAGAAATAATTATTAGACTCAAAATAGGGACTGCAAGGGGTATTTGAGAATTTGTGAAGGCATATCAAAGATGGCCTCTCCTCATTTCAAAAACTTGGACCCAGGATCGATAAGCTTTAAGTTTCCATGCAAAATGATTTTTTTGATGTTTTTTTTGGATTAATCATTTAGCTAAGAGCTTAGCTTTATTATGGCTTCTAGGTATGAGATTGCCTTTCAATAAAACCATATGAATTCTCAGAACTTGTTAAACAAGCATCAATTTGACTTTCCTTTTTGTACTAGACTTGATTTGCTAAAAATCATTATGAAAGTGTAAGATCATGCAAGAATAGAAAAGAGAGGATACACCGAGAATTCATACCCAAATTTCAATTTCATTATGTTATGAGCAATACATTAGGCATAATATTTCTTCATGACATTAGAGTTTACAGGCCTAGGTAGATCTTCTCCATCAATGCTAGTGAGGATTAAGGCTCCTTCTAAAAAAGCCTTCTTCACCACATATGGTCCCTCATAGTTGAGCGCCCATTTGCTCTGGTTTTCTCCTAATGATATCTTCTTCAATAACAAATCTCCCTCTTTAAATACCTTTGGCCTGACCTTCTTATTGTAAGCTTTTACTATCTTGCCTTGGTATAGTTGGTGGTGGCAAATAGCTGGTAGTCTATTTTCATCGGCTAAGTTTAATTGTTCAAACCTCACCCTTGCCCATTCTGATTCCTCTAATTTTGCATCTTGTAAGACCCTTAGTGATGGAATCTCCACTTCTAAAGGTGTGGTTGCTTCTATTCCATACACTAAAGCATATAGGGTTGCCCCTATGGAAGTTCTGACAGTAATACATTATGCGTGCAAAGCACATTGGAGCATTTCATGCCAATTTTTATAAGTGATAACCATCTTTTGGATGATTTCCTTAAGATTCTTGTTAGCTGCTTCAACAGCCCTATTCATCTTTGGTTTATAAGGAGAAGAGTTGAGATGTTTAATCTTCCACCTAGTGCAAAGTTCGACAATCAATTTTCCATTAAAATTCTAATCATTATTAGTTACCAGCCTTGCGAGTAGACAATAATGATAGATAAAGTCCCTCTTAATGAACTTCTTGACAACCTTTTATGTTACATACGTGTAAAAATTAGCTTCCACCCATTTAGTAAAGTAATCAATTGCCACCAGAATGAACTTATGTCCATTACTTGCCTTCAGGTTAATTGGCTCTATGACATCTAATCCCCACATGTCAAATGACCATGGTGATGTCATATTGAATAAAGGTTTTGGAGGTGCATTTATCTTATCACCATAAATCTGGCACTTGTGACATTTCCTAACATATGTCATGCAATCCCTTTTCATGGTCAACCAAAAATATCCAAATCTTTGCATTTGCTTTGCCATCATATGAACATTGGCATGGGTGGAACAAATTCCTTCATGAACTTCTTTCAAAGCCTACTCATTTTCTTTCTCATCCAAACATCTAAGTAAGGTTCTATCAAACGACCTCTTGTATAGGATTTTGCCATCCAAATAGAAATTTATGGCCATCCTTCTTAGGGCCTCTTTTTCTGTTTTAAAAGTTTCTTGGGAGTATTCCTGGTGTTGGATGAATCTTTTAATATCATTATACCATGGTTTTCCATCTGGTGACTCTTCGAGTGTGCAATAATGGGCTTGATGATTTCAAATCTTGATGTCGATTGGGTGGATCTTTTCTTTGGCAATAATTTGTACCATTAAAGCCAAAGTTGCCAAAGCATCAGTGAACTAATTTTTATCCCTACACATATGAGTGACTTTGACTTCCTTGAACTCACAAGCTAACTTTATAAGGTAATTTTGGTAAAGTTTCAACTTTTCATCTTTAGTTTTCCATTTTGTCTTGATCTGCACTATCAAGCAATTATGTCTTATGAGGTTCATTTGCAAATATTTCAACTAGTGGTACGGGAACGAGTGCTAGTGCTGCTGATTGTACAAATGCAAGATGTTGTGAAGGATCCTAAATTCTTTTTCCTATCACCTTGCCAGGGTTGTTTGTTGCTTGTTCAGGCCTAGTTGAAGGGCCTTTGCCTAAAGCATTTCTTAATGCCTGCTCGAGTAGACTAGTAAGACGGGCTACAATTTCTTTCAAGGCATTCAACTCTCCTGAGAAATGGGCGTCCTAGTGTGCACGCTCTTAAAGCCGAGTATTGTAAATTCTTAAAGGTGAAGTTCTTCGGGGACCTTTATTTTGACCTGTTGATGATATGCATGTTATTTATGATGAATGAATGCATGCATGATGATTTTGTTTTTTATTTTTGAAAAACCAATCCATGAATTCTTTGCCGGGTAAGATTCATAGTTTGATGTCTTAAGAAAGTTTTGTCTAAATATTCAAATCAATTGAATCGTACACATTTGATAAAAAACACAGGTGGATCTTGTCCATTTTATTCATCAAAATAGAGTCATACAAAACATTTACTCAAATGCTACTCCTCTACTAGCTACAAACCTAACAAACGAGGAGAGTTCATTCAAGTATATTTTGTATTTGCGGGCACTTCCACTAATTCTAATAGCTTTTACACGTAGCTCATCTGCCTTCCTAGCCACTATGTTGATCAACTTATCGGTTTTCTCTATTTTGTAATGGAATACAATATTATCCTGATGTAATGCTTCATTGTTGGCAGCTAATGAGTCATTATTTTTTTTTAATATCTACAACATTTTTTCAAGCTGTTGGATCTGATTTCTAGCCTTTTGTAGCACTACATCAAGCCCTGTTTATCTTGGAGTTCAATTGGGCTTCAATTTCAGTTGTGCATTCTTGCTATTCACTTCGTTGCTCTTATACTTTCTTCAAATATTCTTCTTGAGTTTCTAGTTCAGCTTGTAGAGTGGAAACACGATCTCTTAAGTCATTGATTTGGACTAAGTATCTTTTCATATTAGACTCTACTACCCTTCTTACCTCCAACTCATTTTCCACCTAAACTTTATACCGGATTTTCAAATCATTTTCTTCTTCAAGGACAAGACTAATCACCCTTCCTTTCTCCTTCTCAGCTTCCCATTTCATCTTGTAGTTGTCTATTTCCTTTTTTGCTGAGGCTATCGATTCTGTCTTAAATCGTTCTGCGGTGTCTTGTAGCTCCTCCATACTAGGTAACTAGGGCTAACTAAAGACTCTTTTGGGTGGGACTCTTTATCAACTAAAACTAGTTGCCCCCAATCATGTTCGATAACTTCATGCTCAACCAATGAATTAATCTCTTTAAAAGAACCAGTGTACCAAGATCATCTAGTCCTCGGTACATATTGTGTCCCCCCAAACTGCCTTGTTACTAGAGAGGGACAATTATTGATATAATCGGTTAAGCCAATTAACGGGACCCCCGCCATACTACCATAACTCATTAGATAAGTTAAACTACCTGGTGCCGTGAACTATAAACCTCAATATCTCAAAGAAGCCAAGTTCTGGCATTGCAAAATCACTTTGCAATTACTGGAGTCACACCAGAAATAAACTCAAAAACATAATTTATTCAATTGGAAATTATCAACTGCCTTGTTCCCTTACAGTATTATTCTTAAACAGCCTTAATTCTTACAATTTCCAATCTAAACTAGGAAAGCATTAAAATAGGAAATTATGAAAATAAATGATGGAAGTAACGGGTCTGAACAATCAGTGAAATTTAGAAATCCAAGCTTAATGAATTCCCAGATTTCAGTAGTTGTGTTGATTACGCGCTTCCTTCTAAATTTGGCTCAATTGAATTATCCACAACATCCATGCTGATTCCCTCTTGATCTGCAACGGCTACTTGATTTGTGTTGATTGAAATTCCCCTTTGATCTGCATCTTCCTCCTGATTTGCATCAATTGCCGCCCATCCTGAAGAACTTGACTCCGGCAAGTGATGCTGATGATAGACAGTGAATAGTTATGGGTGTAGGCGGTTCAACTCTGATGCTTGTAACCAAACCGATTCTGAATTCGGGCGATTTTTCCATTGGACTAAGAACTTGTAATACCCCCCTCGTCAAGTGGATGCAAATAGATGATCAATAATTCAAGCAATTTCATCACGCGGTGCTATTTGTTCTGGCAAGGATATGACTGGTGGTGCTTCTGGATTTGTGGGGGACGGGAGTTCACCTTTGAAAGCAGTGAGGTCTTCAATGTTGAACACGGGACTGATCATAAAATCATATGGTAACTCAATGACATATGCATTTCTGCCCATCTTCTTAATAACCTTAAAGGGACATGCTCGACGGGCATGTAGCTTGGTGAAGCTTCCTGGAGGGAAGCGCTCTGGTTTTAAGCGAACCAAAACCATATCCCCTTCATTGAATTGACAATCCCTTCGATGAGAATTGGCTACAGCTGCGTAGGAGTTGGCACTAAACATCAGTCTTTGTTTGCATTTGTCATGGAGCTGTTCCATATAACTAGAGAAATCCAGTGCAGCTTCACTTGGTCGTGGTGGCAATGGCAGGGAGTTGATGTCTACGGGAGTGCTTGTGCACATCCCTCCATAGTTTTAGCCAATAGAATCGATCAGCCACGATAGCATAGGTTTTGTCATAGCCAAAATGACCAGCTAAGCCACCACCATGGAATTTGAAAAATAAGAACCCTTCACGCAGCATATAATTGCCTTGAGGTTGTCGTGCCTGTGTTGATAGGCTAGTCCAAATTTCACCAAAATCCTCATCTATAGCATACTCATTTTTCAGACACTCAAATTTAGTTACTTTCACCAATGATAAATGCAGCAGGTGAGGTCTCCTGCTCATTGCGTCAGCCACCTTGTTCTCCACTCCTGCTTTGTGCTTAATGACAAAATCGAATTGTTGGATATAATCCATCCAACGAGCATGGCGTGCATTCATCTTGTTCTGTGAATTCAAGTGTTTCAAAGAGTCATGGTCAGTGTAAAGGATAAACTCCCTATGGATCAAGTAGGGCCTCCAATGCTTCAGCGTTTGTGTTAGAGCATAAAACTCCATATCATAAGCTAAATATCGCCTGCGGGTTTCATTAAGTTTCTCACTGAAAAAGGCAAACGGATGACCTTCTTGGCTCGAAACACCTCCAATCCCTACATGGGACGCATCACACGCCACTTCGAAGACTTTAGAAAAGTCTGGCAACCTGAGTACCGGCGTCTGTCCCATCCTCTTCTTGATCTCCTGGAAAGCCTTGTCAGCTGCGGTGCTCCACAAAAATGTTTTTGCTTTGAGGCATTCAGTGATTGGGGCCATGATAGTACTAAAGTTACGAATGAATCGTCGATAGAAAGTGGCCAAACCATGAAAGCTCCTTACTTCTGAAAAATTTTGAGGTGTAGGCCACGACTGAACAGCCTGAATTTTGGAAGAGTCAGCCTTGACTCCTTGGCTGGAAACAATAAACCCCAGAAAATTGACACTTTCCTTCATGAATGAACACTTCTCCCTATTGATAAACAGCTTCTCTGTGCGTAATACTGTCAGGACCTACTCAACGTGATGAAGATGGTCCTGCATGCTATGACTGAAAATTAAGATATCGTCAAAGTAGACGACGATGAACTTTCCCAAGAATGGTTTGAGCACTTGAGTCATAACACGCATGAAGGTGCTAGGTGCGTTAGTTAATCCGAAAGGCATGACTAACCATTCAAACAAACCATCCTTTGATTTGAACGCGGTTTTCCACTCATCGCCTAACCGAATTCGAATTTGGTGATATCCACTCCGTAGATCGATCATAGTAAAAATGGAGGAGCCATTTAGTAGATCCAACATGTCATCAAGACGAGGTATGGGGAATCGATATTTCACTATTATTTTGTTGATTGCGCGGCTGTCAACACACATTCTCCAGCTGCCGTCTTGTTTTGGCGTCAACAAAACAGGGACAGCGCAAAGGCTGAAACTTTCTCGGATGAACCCTTTGTCTAGTAACTCCTGAATCTGAATCTGTCGACTGAGCTCCTCATTTTCTGTGGGACTCATTCGGTAGTGTGGAACATTTGGTAAAGTAGACCCTGGAATTAAATTGATATCATGTTGAATTTCTCTCATTGGAGGGAGCTGGTTGGGTATCTCGGCTGACATGATGTCCTGAAATTCATTCAATAAATCCAAAAGTTCCATTGGTGAATTGCTGTCATTCTGCTTCTTCTCTCATGTAATTAACATGAACACCATCTTTTTTTCTTGTATAGCTTGTGTAAATTGATTCATTGTCAATACTGGTGCAACCTCCTGTTTAGTCTCAAAATCGGTGATGTGTAAGGGATCCAAGACAAACTTCTTTCCCTTAAAATTGAAGGAATATGTGTTAGCATATCCATCATAGATCACCCTTCGATCATACAGCCAAGGTCATCCCAATAACATGTGGCATATGGTCATGGGAATCACATCGCACCAAGCTTCGTCCACATAAGTTTTTCCTAATGAAAATATAAGCAAGCAACGCCGCTTCACAAAGATTGAATTGGCGTCATTCACCCAATTAATTTTATACAGGCTGGGATGTTTCTCCGTCTTCAATCCCAAGCATTCGATGGTTGTGTCTGAGATCACATTCATGCCACTTCCATTGTCGATAATAACATTCATTGCTCGACCGTTGTGCTCCATTCGGGTATGGAAAATATTAGTGCGCAGCCACTTGGGACTGGCTTGCAATTCTTTCCTTGAACCCGTTAGCACCCTGTTGATGACACAGCTGGGCAGATTTGAGGCACCCAGATGTTCACCTTCATAGTCAAAATCATCACACGGTTCCTCTGTTTCTACGCCATCCTCCCCTTCTGTCGCAACTAGTTCCTTCTCGCAAATAAATGCCAGCTTTTTATCCTTCGTTGGACATACCACAGCATAGTG
The DNA here is from genome assembly GCA_015731905.1 of Salix dunnii. NCBI lineage: Eukaryota > Viridiplantae > Streptophyta > Magnoliopsida > Malpighiales > Salicaceae > Salix > Salix dunnii. The sequence continues at coordinate 5,520,727 of CM027673.1, forward strand.
GCCAAATCCTTTACACTTGTAACATTGGGGATCAGCCGAACAGTCCACATTTCTCTGTGTAAGTCATCCCTTAATCCGGTACGATAGCGAGCTAAAGTCTGTTGTTCAGTCTCCACGATCTTGCTGCGGATAGTCAGCTCATGAAACCGATCTGTGAACTGATCAACATTCATTGATCCCTGCCTAAGCTGAAGCATTTCTTCAAACATCATTTGTTCATAGTCAATGGGCAAGTACTTTTCTTTGAGTAGTTCTTTCATTTCTTCCCAATTCGCGACTGCTGGACATCTAGTGCGTCGTAATTGTTCTTCAACACTCCCCCACCATGCTCGTGCGTGCCCCTTCAGCTTCATCCAAATATAGCGCACCTTCCTGTCCTCTGAAACAGAGAACCAGTCAAAGTAATCTTCAATGGCTGTCAACCAATCCTCAAAGGCATTAGGCTCTAGCTTCCCAAAAAAATCTGGTATATCAACCTTCATTCTTTTGGTTAATTCGTCGAGAGGTTGGTAATCTGCACCATGATTGTCATATCTTCTGTTTGTGTTATGTCTTTGAGGTCTATTTTGAAATTCATGTTCTTCAAACTCTTGATTTTCCTCCTCGTTCTGGTAAACAACTTCATCTTCATCATTCTGCAGCCTCCACGTATACGCTGCTCTGCGCCTTTGCTAAGTAAGAGGGTCATATCCCTCTCTAATTCCGCATTCTTCCATGACATCCAATCGACGCATGATTTGTGCCATGACTGTGGCGATTTGATCAACCTGAGATTGTAGTTGGATTGGTTCTGTATCTCGGGTATTTGGTTGATGAATGTTTGTGTTTTGATGATTAGAGCTGGATTGGTTTATGTGGTTTGGGTTCGGGCTGTTTGGGTTTGGTTTGTTCGGGTTGTAGTTGGTAGGTCCTAGGCTGTTTGGGTTTTATGTGGTTGGTTGTGGGTTGATTGGGTTTTGGTTGGTTGGTTGCTGGTGGCCTAGGTTGTGGGTGGTTGGGTGTGGGTTGTTCATATTTTGGGTGGTTGCCATGGTGTAAGAAGTGCCACTGCGGGTTACAGGCATAGGTAGGTTGAAGGCTCTGATACCAAATTGGTGTCGTGAACTATAAACCTCCATATCTCAAAGAAGCCAAATTCTGGCGTTGCAAAATCACTTTGCAATTACTAGAGTCACACCAGAAATAAACTCAAAAACATAATTTATTCAATTGGAAATTATCAACTGCCTTGTTCCCTTACAGTATTATTCTTAAATAGCCTTAATTCTTACAATTTCCAATCTAAACTAGGAAAGCATTAAAATAGGAAATTATGAAAATAAATGATGGAAGTAACGGGTCTGAACAATCAGTGAAATTTAGAAATCCAAGCTTAATGAATTCCCAGATTTCAGTAGTTGTGTTGATTACGGGCTTCCTTCTAAATTTGGCTCAATTGAATTATCTACAACATCCATGCTGATTCCCTCTTGATCTGCAACGACTACTTGATTTGTGTTGATTGAAATTCCCCTTTGATCTGCGTCTTCCTCTTGATTTGCATCACTACCTACCCAAGGGGCTTTCCATCTAAAATTACTTTTGGGAAATGCCTAGTATTTCTCCTCCCAAGTTTTTTCATCCAAGTCTTTCCATTCTTCACTCAGAATGAAACCAAACCAAGAGGCCTCATGTTAAACCACCAAAAATTATTAAAAACATCTCTAGAGGTTTCTAGATGACTAACAATCCATGTGAACAATAAAGGGATACAACACCACATTGCTCCCTTCCTATGCAACCTGCAGGGGTTCAAGGACAGAAAAGTCTCAGCCAATATAGCTACAGTGGGATTATTCTTTCCTTGCTCATATTCAACAAAAACAGTGGTTGCTTCCATGCTAATAATTTTGAACTAAACCATAAATAGCGAAGGCCACAGACCGATACACCTCTTCTCCAAGCCTCCCTTTATCTTTACTTGTTTTAAACTTATTCTCAATCGCCTTCCACTTGAAACCTCTAGAAGATGTCATATAGTAGCCTATTTGATCCAAGCATAGGAGCTTAGTAACCTCTTGGATTATATTCTCAATTTTCTGTTTGAAATAAACTTTGTGAGGGTTGTTAGGGAAACTCAAGATTTGAGCATGCTCCTCTATGGTAGGTTTCATGTTAATGTCCCCAAAGGTAAAGCATGGGTAGTTAGGATCCCAAAAGTGCATAAGGTCCTTAACTACTAATACCAGTATTGGGATTTTCATCAAAAGAGTGATTCTTCCATATCTGACTTCAAATACCACCTCATCTATATATCCCAGGATGGGCATAAGCCTCTTCATATATTCCATAGAGCAGTGGATTTTGGTCATGTGTTGCAATTCATTGATTTTAGCCCCTGGGCAATCTCCCTTGGTTAACTAAGTCATCTCAGTTCTTTCCCCATATTCCAAAAATGTCATGGAAGTCATGGTCTTAGTCTAATAATTTTTGTGACAAATTTTCAAATAAAAAAATGAATAATTGGAGAGCTGGTATCCTAAGTCCTAAGTTATCGCATGAAGGGTAAGCTTTTCTATCTGGTATCAAAAGGTCTATGAAATTCCTAGTGACCGCCTTACGTGAAGGTGCTATGAGGGTTTACAAGAAATGGTTAGGGTATAGTATGACCTCCATTATCAGGTAAACACAAAGTTGGATGTTTCATGAATCTGAACCCCGACTAAAAGTCATGAGGCAGACCACTACTCCCCCTATCCTAAAAAAATCATGTTTATTTACAAAATTAAAACGCATGATGAATCATTTGATGCTGATACGTACTGAAATTAAAATGTATGCTAAAGCAGTAAAATGTGTGTAAAAGAAAATAAGGTAAGAACTAACAATCAAACAAAAAAATGCTTAGTCCAGCAAGCTCCCTAGCGGAGTCGCCATCTGTCGTGATGGTGATTTTTTCATGCTTCGCACCCTTACATCGCCTGATTTGAGAGATAACGGCACATGGTGAAAATGGAGGTGTATTTTATAGTCATAAAAATTATGACTATAAGGAGTTTTCACTTAGTATTACGGTCACTAGGAACCTATTAGATTACAAGAGTCTAGGTGATGGGACTTGTTGTGCAACGGGAAGACGCATCACCCCCAGTGCACCCTACCTAAGGTAAGCTGCATGGATGCTTGATTGTTTTTCTAAATTAAAAATTTTGACACTACATTTAAAAAGACCCTTTTTTGTCTACTGATGCACTTTACAATGTAATTTTACACCGTAATTAAAAATATTTTTCTTATCTACAGATGTACTTTACCAAGTAATTTTACATCATAGTAAAAATATTTTTTTATCCACAGATGTACTTTACAATGTAGTCTTACACCCCAATGTTAAAACAAAAATAATAGTTTCTTTTTGTATTTTGGGCAAATTCCAACGAATGATCATAAACTAGTTACAATATCCAATTTTTATTTTAAAATATGAGAAAGATGCAACATATTTTTTTATGAAAAATATGATGGGAAAAACTTTGGAATTCAGTCGTATGCACGAAAACAAAATATTTTTGGTTTTTTTAATAATATTAATAATAATAATAGTAAAGAAAATAAATAAAAAATATTTTTTTATTTCAATTTGTATTTTTTTATTTGTTTTTTTAGGCTTGGCTGTCAGCCTGCCTCGTGTGGACTGGGCTTCCAGTCTGGGTGGGCTAGAAGCCCAATTTACCTTGGACCGGGTCTCTAGTCTATGTAGGCTGAAAGTCCAGTCTATCTTGGATTGAGCCTCCAATCCCTTTTGGCTAGAAACCTAGTTTGTTTTAAAGGTTGGGCCTTGTTTAAAACCTGGCCTACCTTATTCAGCAATCGAGCCAAACACAAAGGCCAGCCCGACCAGCCACTGTTCACATGTAGTGAACAACAAGACGAAGATGATGACCAGTAAGGGACATGCCTATTAGTACCATTGGGTAGAGGAGGTTGAGGTGGGTGTCCCAGCAGTTGTGGTGTCAATAATGGTGGCTTGTGGTGGCTGAAGGAAGTGTCAGAAGGTGTCAGGCTCACACTGCTATCACCTTTGCTGCCTTACCGGAGACTGTGGCTAGGTTGTTGGTGTGGAGGGGAAGCTTCCGGTGATGACGAGGATGGTTTTGGGTGGTTGGCTAGCCACTTTTGGTGGAGAGAGAGAGTTGCTGAAAGACGGGACTTAGAGGAAAGGGGCTGTCAAACCGGGAGAGAGAAAGAACTGGTACCGAGGAAGATGAAGGATGGTGGTATTATTTATGTAATCTTTTTAGTTTTGCTTGCCATTTTTCTTGCAAAAAATTCCTCTACAACTTTCCCTCTCCCTCTTCGTGATTTTTCTGGTTTTTCAACTCTGTTACGTATTTCTTTCCCCCTTTTTTTTCCTCCCCTCTGTTTGTCGTGCATGGTTGTTATTTATAGGAGAAACTAGCCTGCATCGGTGACTCAACCACTGTGGCTGTCGGTAGCGTGATGGTCTACCAACAACGATGTGGTGGCCATCAGCGGTGACATATATGGGTTGTCGACAGGCGGTGCAGATAAAGGCATGAGGCAGGATGCAGATTTGGGAGAAATTGGAAGTGCAATTTGGTCCTTCAATTTGTAATTTTTCTAATTACACCCCCAATTAGCTTTGAACTTTTAATTTTGTGCAATTATATCTGCATCAGAAATTCAATGTTATCCTTAACTTTGTGTGCCTTTTTTATTTTGTTCCCTAGTTTCCGATTTATGCTATTTGACCCTCAATTGACCATTAAACTCTCAATTATCCTCAATTTCACCTCTGATTTCGCAATTGGCATGGAAAAATTCAATTCGGTCTCCGAAAATTCCAATCTTCTTAATTGAACCCAAATTAAGCTTTAGAACTTGATTTTTCATTGATTAAGCCCTTAAAATTAATTTGACCAATTTAAAGTGTAATTAAGTCCTTGCACTTAATTAAATCCTTCAATTGGATCCTAAATTAATTCCAAAATATAATTATACTTTAAATTGGCCTATGATTAAATCAAATTGGCCTATAAAAAATATAATTATGCCTTTTGACTTAATTTTACATGAATTTATCCAATGATAAATTATTTTTGCCTTAAATCTATACTTTCCTCTATTTTTGGGTACAAAAGAGATACGATCGGACTCTTGAAAATAACCAAAATTTCCACATTGATTTTCTACCAACATCAGCCCTATTTATTTTAATTTTGTTATTTTTGGGTATATTTGGGGGAGTAACCCAGAAATTGGGTTATGATAGTCACAATCCATATTTCAAACAAAAAATATATGCACTTTGTGTTTTTGACTTATCTTGTCTTCAAAAGCTAACTCCAACTCACAGGATACTTGCATATAGTACTCTTGCATATCGTACTGATGAATATCTTTAAATTGGGGAAAATTGCAGATCGTACTGATGAATATCTTTAAATTGGGGAAAACACTACGATAGAAAGTCTTATAGTTTTTATCAAATCAATTGTTTAAGTTTTTAGGGACTGGTATCTAAGGGTACCAAACAAGACCAATATTTGCCAGTTATTATCAATTGATGAGCAACATGGATTTTCAAGGATGTCAGGGAGCATTGATTGCATGCATTGGAAATGGGAGAAATACCCAACCGCATGACATGAGATATATATTGGACATTGTCATGAACGTATTTGAAGATCTTACTGATGAATATCTTCAAATTGGGGAAAGCACTACGATAGAAAGTCTTAAAGCTTTTATTAAATCAATTGTTTAACTTTTTTGAGGATTGGTATCTAAGGGCGCCAAATGAGACCGATATTGGTCGGTTATTATCAAATGATGAGCAACATGGATTTCCAAGGATGTCAGAGAGCTATGATTGCATGCATTGGAAATGGGAGAAATACACAACTGCATGGCAAGAGATATATACTGGACATTATCATAAACCTATTAAAATTTTAGAGGCGATGGCTTCACAAGATCTTTGGATATGACATGCCCTTTTCAGAATGCTTGGATCATTAAATGATATTAATCTTCATGATCGGTCACCTATTTTTGCTGCACTTGGTGAAGGTCGTGTTGCCCTTGTCCATTACACAATCAATAGACATGAATATGCAATAAGATACTATTTAGCATATGAGATTTATCTGAATTGGTGAACCTTTGTTAAGACAATATCAAGGCCATTAGGAGCAAAGAGAAAATATTTTACAAGTAAACAAGAGTATGCAAGAAAGGAAGTGAAAAGGACATTTAGGGTGTTAAAATCTCTTTTCATAATAGTGCATGGACCTGTGCGATTCTAGTATGAAAAAACCCTTGCAAATATTGTGAAAACTTGCATGATAATCCGACTTCTTGTTAAATAAACATTTATGGGAATAATATGGTAATTAGTAAATGGAAATTAGATTAAGCTTTCTATGTTATCATAATTTTCTAGTATTTGTATTTTTTTTATAGATGTTATAATTCACTTTAATTCATCCGACTTCTTGTTATTGTGTGTTAGAAGAACTTCAAAAAAAAATTGAATTGACATAAATTTTATAACACAATAAAATATTATGAATTTATAAAATTAACATACTAACCAATCTATTTAAAGTAACCAATTAGTTATAGCATAATTAATTAAAAATTCAATACCTTACAAATAATTTAATCAAATTAATCAAAAAATAAAACCCCTATTTTTCATAATTTCTAAATTTCTATTTTGAAAAGATGTTGCACAAACTGGATCCAAATTAGAAGTATCCATTTTCATAATTAGTTGCTCTTTCTCAATCCTGTCCAATTCTTATTTCTCTTGACTTTGTTTAATCATTATAGCTCGTTGCTCTAATATAATTTTTTATCTTGTTTTTTAATCCTCAATTTCAACTAACATACCTTGAATTGCTGTAAGAAATTTGTTACAATTATCTCCCCAACTTTCTTATTCCTTGTCTATGTTTAAATCATTTTTTTTACAACCTTCTAATCAATTGGTTTATCTTGATAAATAAATATTTCACTATCTTCTCCTAAATTAACATAATCAGGAGCAGTTGGAGTTGAAGAAGTTGTACTTGTATTTTCATGAGTGTTTGTTTCTTGTTTGACCATTAATGTTGACTTTCACACTCGAATTGTCATTTGGGTTCTTTTTTAAGATAACCCAACAATGTTCTATTTGAAATCGTTTGCCAACATATGAAGCATACATTTTTTTAGCATTGTTAATATGTTAAAACATATGAAATAAATAAAACTATGTTGAAAAATATGTGAAACAAACAATATAATATGGAAATTAAAAAAAAACAAAAATTTAAAATTACCCTTGATTCTTCAATCATTCCACTTTGTTGATGATTTTCATTTTGGGTAACAAATCCAAATAATTTACCAACTTCTCTATTATTTCTTGCCATTTACTTGAGATGCTTATTTGAAAATGATTATTCAAGTTTCCAATGTTCTCTACAAATTAAGCATGCGTTCAAGGCCATAATTATCTTGTTTATTGTTTAACTCCTATAATTGGATTTTGCTTCTATTTTACCAACACAAGTAAATAGTCTTCCTCTAGTGAGAAGTTTTTACTTCGTTATGAGTTTTGAATTGTATGAACAATTAAATTAGAGTCAATAGAGTCATAAGAAAGTTGATTAGAATCACTTGGTTGAGAAACAATATCTTCAAATTATAACAAAGTTGGTGAAAGAGTTTGGCAAATTTGAGTCTATCTACATAAAAAAAAGAATTTATCTTAGTTATATAAACACACACACACACACACACACAGATATATATATATATTCATTTGTTACTATTTTTTCTTAGTTAATATTCATTTGCACACATTATCATCCAATCGAGAACTTACGTTATTCAATTTAGCTTGAATTTTGGGAATATGCTTGCTTGAATATAACAATAACATAGGATTGGTACTGAAATTAAAAGTAAAACTCAAAAACTTAATTTTACTTCATTATTATCATTAGTGCATCTATATGAGATTGTACTTCATTAAAGCTACCAAAACATTCATCTCAACTGAAGAATGTATCGACAATAATTAACCACAATTATTTCACTTATTTATATTCAATATGGTATTCATATCTTGAATGCATAATCATCCAATAAATCCTAAATTATACAGTCAACAATCATTCACAAATAAATTATAACTCAAAGTCGGCACCAATAAATCAATACAAGTTAAGGAACCATACCTCATAAGTCACAATTTTCTCTAGCAAAGAAGCAGAATCATCCCATGTAATCTGATGAAGTTCCAACATAGCCAGACTAAACCAGACATTAAATTTCTTCTTTAAGAAGGAATCTAATGCTTGCAAAGAAGGATTTTTTTTCCTCTCTGCGCATAGAAAGAAACAACTAATGAAAGTCTCAATTCCATCACATATATTTCCAATGACATGCTACTAATTTTGCATATAGTAAAAGTTCTTCAAGAAAAAAATGATGTGTTCTAACTGTCAATTTAGTTTCAAGACCTTGTATGAAGAGTCAGTTCATTGGTTAGATAATGAAATTGTGTAAGAAAGAGAAACCTTCATGCATCAAAAGGTAGATGCTGCAGCACTATTACAACAATATATGAATATTGTTGCAATAATATTAATATTATTATTAAAGACATTGAAAAGTTGAATTTAGTTCAAAAGACATTGAAATGAGAAGTAATAATATTAAAGTTGGTAAGCAAAATCATCTTCTTTTCCATTTTTCCATATAAGTTTAAATATATGTTTCCAATAACTCATGTCATGTTGAGCACAACAATATCAAAATATAAAATCTATGCAAATATGCAGAAAAAGCCATAACCTTACCTCATAAACTCACATTGAATGAGGAAAGAAAAAAATGCAGTCCCAAGCCCATAAAAGATATTATCATACAATAAGTGAATAGTAACCCTGCAAATTAAATTGGGTTTTTTTTAACATTTTCAATTAAACATGCATAATTAGGTAAGATCATAGGAAAATGTGTCATGAACCCTCAATTTCATCAATTGAAAAAACTAAAACCAATATTCAAAGTATCGATAAAAAAAAAATTGTTACCTGCGTTCTTGAGTTTAAGGCAAGTAAGATGGAGCTGAGGAAGAGAAAAGTGCAAAGCCCAACCAATATACAAAGAGAGGGGACAAAACAAGGATGTTTAGTTGTGATAATGATGGGTCTAGCTAGATGTTGTCATGGGTTTGTGTGTTTAGGTGGTTTGATGAGGAAGATTAAGAAGATGAATAGAAAAGTTAGGGACGTTGGAATATTGGGCACACAATTTTGATGATGTTAATTGAGGCTTTTTTTCTTGTTCTATTTGGTTTCCAAGAAAAGCAACAATTCTTCATCTATTGTTCTCTTATATTGTGTTTTAATTCACGAATATAAATAGTATTCCAACGTGTATATTTTTTTTATCTTTTTTTTTCTATCAAAATGTGTAGAAATAACAACTCAAGAGCAGTAAGGGAATTTTAGTTATTGAAATAGTTATTCTGTTAAAGAAGTCAAATGTTAAAATAAAAGCTAAAAGCATAATTTTTTAACTTTGATTTTTCAAATAGCTTATAAGTTAAAGTTGCTTATGTGTTGGAGTTGTTTTTAACCTAGGTAAGCTTGTTTTCAAAAAGTAAGGAGTCGTTGTGTATAAAAATTGGATGAGCTGACAAATTAACTACTCGTGATTGAGTTCAGTCAAAGTTGTCAATTTTATTTTGTCTAGAGTGACCGGTATATCTCATTTTAGTTCAAAAAATAGAACAAACTGGAACAGATTTTATCTCGCTCATAATCTCTATTCGTTCTGTAAATTCCACCTAAAATGTGCTTGGAACATTCTTGTTACATTCCGCCTATTACGTTCCAGTCAAAGAGTATTTTTTAAAATAATAAATAGTTTTACTATATCAATCATATCTCTTAGTCTAACCGTTTGATTAAGATGAATATTACGAGGAGTTTCATTACATATTTCTATATATTCAATTAAAATTTTATAGTAATCAGAGAATATAACAACCTTGTGATATTGATGATAACATTCTCATAATATTATCTAGGTTCATGAGTTTATTCAGAAAAATCACTTTATTGTGTCTTGTTTTTAGATTGAATTTTTCTCAATTTCATTATCCAACAATGAGTTTATTATGAATTGAAATTTATAATTTGTTTTGATTTGCTTTATTTAAGGTTATCATGATCTTATAACATAGGTCACACTTTTGAAAAGTTAACTTAGGTTGACCCGAGTGGATTCAATACATCGTCATTTCAATATTTTTTTTAAGATGTCAACTTAATATTTTTAGTTAAACTATATTTTTATCAAATTTAAATGTTATGTTTTGACTCATCATGTTGATCAAGTTATATCGGTTAAACTCTCATTTTTCTTATTTTTGAAATTTAAATTGAACAATTTGAAATAATTTTATTTTTGGATTTGAACTAAAAATTTGTTTGTTGAATTAATATATTTAATTATATATACATATACATAAGCAATACAACCTCAAAACAAAACACCAAAACGCTTCTAAATGAAACATTCAGTTTCAATAAAAAAAAAACAAAACACCAACCGAAACAGAATTAACAACCTTGGTTTCAGATGGTAAAACATTCTATAAATTTTTAGGTGTTTTTATCCACGTGGTATTGTTTCATTTAAAAAATTAAACTCAAAATATCTTTATTTTAGAATAAACGAGCCATTGGCCTGCACTCCGCCCTAATGAGATTTTTTTTACCTCATTTGAACATATATAATTTTTTATTTTGTATTATGGTTCTTATTCTTTTTTTTTGTTTAGTTTTGATCCCTTTGTTTTTTTTGGTCTTTCTGAAATACTTTTAATATGATAATATGAAGAATACATCTTAAAAATAAAAAAATAAAAAATTTAATTTGGGTAACAAATCATTCAAGTTTACCATCTTATTACCCTTTATTATTTAATATGTAAATGAAAAAAAAAATTAAAATTACCATTTATTATTCAATCATTCCACTATGTTGACGATTTTCAATATGGGTAACAAATCCAATAAATTTACCATCTTCTTTATTTATTTCTTGTCATTTACTTGAGATGCTTATTTGAGAATGATTATTCAAGTTTCCTCCATTCTCTACAAATTAAGCATGCGTTGAAGGCCAAAATTGTCCTGTTTGTTATTCAACTCCTATAATTGGATCTTTGCTTGTATTTAACCAGACACGACGAAACAATCTTTCTCCAGTTAGAAGTTTTTACTTTTTTATGATTTTTGAATTGTATGAAGAATTAATTTAGAGTCTACGGAGTCATAGGAAAATTGATTAGAATCACTTGGTTGAGAAACAATATCTCAAAACTCATTTAAAAGAAAGTTGGTGAAAGAGTTTAGCAAATTTGAGTCCATCTGCATAAAAAAAAAATATCTTAGTTAGATAAACACACAC